>JAVSBS010000055.1:0-96400 GCA_033124195.1 Coracias cyanogaster
TTCTCCCAGGTAAATATAATAAGATTTCCAAGAGGTGTCAAACGAATACGGGGAGTGCTGGGGGGGGGCGGGGGGGAGCATGTGTGAGGAGAAACCGGGTAGCAGGACGGAGCAGAGACAAGCTCAGCTGGACGGGGGGGTGGGGTGGGGGGTGTGTGTGTCAAGTCACTGCTGCCTCTGGAATTCCAGCACAAACACGCGTAACGTCTCCTTCCCCCGGCCCAGCTCCGGAGGAACGCTGCCGGGCTTCTCCCGGGGCCGGGTTGCCCACGCAGGCTTTGCTTTAGGGGATCCGCAGAAAGCCAACGAAATTTTCTTCACTTCGGTGTCAAAAGAGACAAGCACTGATTTGCAAGGGGCGGCGGCCATATCAAGAGCCGAGCTATCTGCAAGGGAGCAGGGCTGTCTCCAAAGGCTCCCGCCGATGCCTCTATTTCTTTCATTTCCCCTCCTGCCATATACTTTACCTTTTGTTTATTAGTGTAAAGCCACAAAGCAAAACAGATGGCCTTCTTCCAGAGACTTGGATGTGTTAAAATGGCATTTGCATGCCAATGAGGGCATTTCAATATCGAAATCTGGATCTAAACATTGCTGGAATCCGGATCTGCAACCTGGCTCCCCCGGTGTTGACTTAATGTGTTAGAAAGAGCGGCCATAAATTATAGCCTTAAATGCAAGAGACAAGACACTTGTCAGTGCGTCAATCTGCGGTAAGCGATTCATCGGCAAAGAATGCCGTCTCCTTCCAAGCCCGAACCCAGAGATTTTTTTTTTTTTTTTTCCCGTAGCCCTGCTTGATTCAAGCAAAGATACCCCAAACCTTTCGACCCTGGCTCATTTTGTTAGCGTTATTATTATTTCGATACGATCAGCCTTCCGGCTCAGGGGGTGTGGGGAAGAGAAATGAAAATCCCTATCATAGAGTTTCTACCGTAAAAATACGGCTAAAAAAAAAATATCGCAACGTGTTTTGGCCTTACGGAGACACTCATTTGCCCTTCAGGTCGCAGGGATCCTGTTTTTACACCTCTTAAAACAGATTTTAATTTTTGCCTCTAGAGTTTCAGTGGGAAAAGTGAAGGACCCCTCGTCCCGCCTCTCCCTAGAGAAACTCCGACCCAAACCGCGTCCAAATGTCAAACGGAGTTTAGCATTTTCCTATCATACTTAAGGCCATTTCTGCTGTTCACCTTTAAAGTTTACTTTTGGAGGCTATTGAGATGCTTTGGTGTTTTCCTCTGGGGTAATCAGATTGAAACCGATCAATATTTACTCAGTCTGAAAGGGCTGTTGAAAAGGCAGCTAACAACAAACTGCTTAGCTGCTCTCCCCTCTTTAATCTCAGGTTCACCGAAAGTTCAAGCAGAAATGAATTCGGTGATGGGTCACTTTTGAATAAGTCCCAGTGGTTAATCTCACAGCCTTGGTAAAGGCAACAATTACAGAGCCATCCCTCTCCCTCGCTCTCTGTCCCCGGCAGAGGCAACTTTCCTCTCGTTTTTGCCCAGCAGTTTTCACTAAATCGTCACCGCTCGCCGCCGTTTTGCGGAGACGGCAAAACCCGCATCGCCCCGACGCCGGCGTAAAGGCGGGTACCCGGCGAGAGGTACCGGGGTGCGGGCAACGAACCCTCCCGCAAGGGACCCCGCATTTTCAAGGGGGGGTCCGGGGGCAAAGGGAGGGATGCTTGGGGCTTTCTCCCCGGCAACGACGGGGGTGGCGGTGGCCGGTGGGAGACGCGGCCGGCAGCTGGAGGCGCTGGCGGAGCCGCATCCCCTCTCCATCCCTTCTGGGGAAAGAGTAGGGAGAAAGCCGCGATGGACGTCGCTGCTAATTGCAGGGACTCTTCAAAGGCCAAAGTTCACGTAAATCACTGCATAAATGCATGCTTAACAGGGATTTATTAGTACCTTTCTAATGGCAGCTCACGTTTGGGCGATAGACTCGAGCGGGTTTTCACCGGCAAATTGCTTCTCAGGAGCTACCCCCCGCTCCTGCACGGGCACTGCCGGAGGACCCCGGGCGCACAAGGCGATGAGCTCCGGGCCGGGCCACGGGGAGGCTCCCGGTCGGGCCGGGCCGGGCCCCGGGGCCGCCGCCGGCAGAGCCTGGGCGGCCGGGGAGCACCGGGAAGGGGGCCCGGGGGAGGCCGCGGCACGGCGGGGGGCCGTGCGTGTGGCTCGGCTTTCTGGGGAGAAGAACCGTTTCGGAATGTTTTTCCACGTAAGCTTGGGAGCAGGAGCTCTTGTTTGTTTTCCTTTGGCAATTAGCTCTGCGCGGTGGCGGTGAATTGGTCACCTCAAAAAGGGAACACATAAATAATTCAATTAATAATACGTGGATAAAGAGCAGCAGAATGTATCACCAAAAAATTGTTTTCTTTCCTTCTTTTTTGTCTTTTTCTCTGTCTTTCTCTCGCACTTTTTCTCTCCCTCTTTCTCTTTCCTTTCCCTCTTCCTCCTTTTCCAAGGCAAACATTCCTTTTCTCCCCCAGGCACGCTACTTGGCCGACTTTCACTGTTAACATTATTCTTTTATGGGTTATGTGTCATAAAATATTACAGGTCACAGTTACTCCTGTTTCAAGCTCAGAAAGAGCATTGAAATCAAAGGGAGCTCTAGGGAAAATAAGTCTTCCCTTGTGCCTAAGAATTTTGGGGGGAACTTTGTTGATTTTGATCATGCGAGGAGTTCTCTTTGCCATGTAACTTCAAAAGGATTACACATATCATTAATACGAGCAGAAATTGGCCCGAAAAAATCCTTCCGCGCTATTTGTTATAGGGCGGTGACACATTTTAAACGTTTGTTCCACGCGGGGAACGTTTCAGCCACTACTTTTACAATTATTTTGACTTTCCTATCTACTTTCCTTGAAAGTGTACAATTCCTAAAGTTACATCGGGACTACTGATTCTTATAAAACCGTGGCCCAGTAATGATCGACCTCGGTTACGACGAAAGCGCTAGCCAGTTTATGACTTTTCTGGGTGCTTAGTTTATAAATACAAACCCAGAGTATAGCAAAAATTCTCCCTGTTCAAGAGATTAAAAATAGCAAAAAGGAAAACAAATCTAATAAAACCGAATGCAAGCCCAAAAAAGGGACAGCGAGAGGGCACGGAGCCAAACTCAGCCACAAACTCTTCTGCCTGTGTTCACATCGGTCTAAGATGTGGGGCAGCCAGCGGGAAGCGGAGGGATTAGGAAAATACAGGGACTCATGGAGCGTTTCGCTCGCAACCGTTGTAGGAAGTGTCCGAGCGGTCGGGAGGCCGGGGGACCCGCTCGCCCTGCCCCGGTGCCTGCCCCGGTGCCTGCCCCGGTGCCTGCCCGGCTTCCCGGCGCTGCGCAGCGGGTGCTCTTTGCATTCGATACGCTTGGCTTTGTGCATAAGTATTTATATATTTTCTAATTCTAACCTATGCGGGCCACATGCCGCCAGGGGGGACGGGGGGGAAAAAAAAAAAAGCAGCAAAATCCTATCGATTATTATAAAATAAAAAAAAAATAAATCCAAGGAAATATCTGCTTTGATTGAACGCTGCGCTAACGCATTTTGTAGGGATCGATTGCATTCGCAGCTGTCCGGGTTTGATCTTCGGGAAATGACTAATACGAGGAAAATTCGTTGTGTGCATTGTAATAACAAGGAAGCGGGGCTGCGGCCGCCGGGCGCTCCGCGCCTCGCCGCGCTCCTCCGCACCCGGCTCCGCGGGTCGCTCCTCAGCGCCCCCGGCTGCAGGGGGGGGCAGGCACCGAGGTGAGCCGGGGGGTGCCCCGGCTGCCCCCCGAGCGTTACCGGCTGGCTGCGAGCTGCTGGGCAGGAGGCAGCGGGCCGGCTCGCCGCGCCTGAGGTGGCATCGCAGCGCTGAGCCAGGGGGACCGCTTCTGATCTTCTTTGTCTATTAATACAGCCATCACCCAGCGCCGGATAACCTCCCTTTCCCTCTGTCAACACCCCTCCACTTCAGCCCGTGCTGGGGGAAGAGGGATGGGACCTGCCATCGGGGTCCTGTAGCAAGGGGGTGCCCCTTTTAGGGGTAACTTGGTGACAGATGTTGACGTTTCTAGGGAGCTCGGTAAACAGAAAGTTGGACTGGACTTTTTCATCGCCCATGTGGTTTTCATCATTCCCCGTCAGGCTCAGACCAAAGGCAGAAGCTTCCCTCTTCACACTCCTCATCCCCTCTCATCTTCAGCAGTCACTCAGCCCCAGTGACATGGAATAAAGAGCAGAGAAAACACAGGAGACCAGGTTTGTTAAGTAATGAGAAGAGATGGGGGTGAGGATGAGGCTGGCAGTGGAAACGGGGTTGGGAATAGGAACCTCTCCTCCACTGCACACCAGTGAGTCTTCAGGTGCAAAGCACATCTGTGCAAATCACAGACTCCACCTGGGAACAGATCAGGGCGAGCACACTGGAGGAGTCTCAGAGAATAAACACTTGTCCAGACTTCTCACTGCCTTCATAAGAAGGTGAAGGTTGTGGAAGGGGCTACACCAAAGGGATGGAGATTTCTACACGGTTCTAACTGAAAGCCTTCTGTACCAATAAACAAAAGCTTTTTCTTGACTTTTGCAACAGGTCTATTTCCTCAGCTAGCTCCTGTGCAAATCATCAGTTGCAGTGTAAATGCCATCTAAACATGAATTAATTTTCTTAGTGTAGCTGTAAAATACTCCTGCTAGGACCCAGCAAAGGTGTAGACTTCAACCAGACCGGTCTATTTTGCAAGAAATAAAATCCCTGCAGCACTTCTTTGTAGTATCAGTGGATTCAACACCTATGCGTGGTTCTGAGGACAGATGGATTATAAAACAAAATGCATTGTTTGGGGTAGTGTTGCATTACTCATGGTGTGCTGGGGGAAAAAAAAAAGAAAATATAAACCACCAAACCACTGTCTTGAAACTGAAAGGTGATCCCATCCGAGCAGAGCCATCAAAGAGCCACACATATTTCACTGTGTTATCTTGGAGGAACACTCCTTCCAACAGTATTAGCATGAACAATACGTTTAGACATGGAAGTGGGTATTGCAGACAGGCAGCACCCCGTGGGGCTCTGCAGTTTATTACATCCTCCACCACCCTGTATATTTTATTTTTTGTATTTCTGACAGTGCTAGGAGGCAAGGTCTGAGAAGACCTATCCTCAATAGCACATCTCAGCTCCCACTGCACAGGGAACATGCAATGTCTTTATCCATAGGAACATTTACGTTCTCTCAACTTAGATGCATTTAAAGAGGCATTATCTGAACTTTTCTCAAATAATCTCACAAACTGAAAGTTTTGAATGTTAGCAGAGGTGTGTACCTGACTCCACACATACATTGGCTTTGAGTGGGACCTACTGTAGCACATTGCTCAGGGAGATTCAGCTCACCTGAGACCCACAGGTCTGCAGATTAAAAGATTAGGCTCTTTGAATTCGGTAATCCACCGGTATAGATAATTTTTTAATCTTCAGATCACATCTTTCTCACTCCAGGGTTTGAATGACACAGTAAAGCATATAACAAAAGCCACTGACAATTCTGCTGAGGCTTCTCTAACAAACCAGTTTGATTGCAAATCAGATGAGAGACTCTAGAAATCCAGAAAATCTCCATGTAATCCCCTTTTTGAACATGGTGCTGTGTTTTGAGACCAGTCAACCATACAGCTTGACTGCTACTTTTGCTGGAGCTGAAGCAGAAGACATACCCATTATCCTGGGCTCTGGATCAGACCCTAACTGCAAAATCCATACTCAAGAACGTGCAAAAATTTATTCTCTGCTTTTCATTGAGAAGACAGCAGGGCAGACTGTGCATTGAAAGGAGTGGAAACTTAACAAGAAGTTTTCTGGTCCAGATATTCAAGGGTTTTTTGTATTGTATATGTGAGCAACCACAGGGGAATACTGACTATGGGAAGTGAAGATGATGCGTTTAAAATATCTGCTGCTATTAGAACAATTTTGCTCACCCTATCCAGCAGATGTAAACAAAAATAAAAGCATATAATTGAGGTTTAAATACAAATCTTAGCTGCAACGTTAACTATGATCCTGTTCAAAATACACGAACGCAGGAGGCCCTTTAGTAACCCGTCTTAATCAGGATTAAATACAGAACACATAATGGGACCCTCTTCTGCAGACCTTTTTCATTAAAATCTATGAATTTTGCCTTAGCAAATACTGCAGACAGGATTTTTTGAGCCGCTAACCATTTTTCAATGTGACATTTTACAATTTAAAATAATAAGTGAAAATTATTTACCTCGAATGCAGCATTTAAAGCAACAGTGAGCCCATGTTAACATTGATTTCTCTCTGTGTGTCTCCTTCTTTCCTTCTTTGTAAAACTTATGTACTCTGTCGATACAAAACTACCCACTTGGATAATAAATCTGTTGTTTCAAGCTAGGATGCTACCATTTCCTTTTCCATGTAATTTATAGCTGTATTGATTTTAAAGCTGTAGTTCTCTATTTCCCTCCTGTTGTATTAAAAATGAGTTCTAATTGCAAGGCAAATGATCTTTGGTCGAAGCACCTCACAGAGTATTTTAACTGTGGCTAAGGAGATTTAATTTGATTAATAGAGAAATGAAAGCCTTGAACATTTAAAATTATAATTTTCAGTTTAGGAAAAAAGAGACAGAGAGAGAAGGGGGGTTAATGGAGCCAGGGAAAGCATTCACAGATCAGCACAAGCAGATGTTCTTTTGCTTTTCTGTCAACATTTCTGGTTTGTTGTGCATATAGGAAAACAAGCTTTTCAACTCTCACCACAATTTCAGCCTGTTGCCAGCTTTGCTTGCCTGCAGGATATCTGCTTATCTAACACTGGAGCAGGATCAGGCCTCCTCCCCTTTGGTCTAGAAGCAAAACAACCTTTCACATGGGCTCCCAGGTTTGTCACACTCCCCCCTCCTTTGCACACACATTTTCAACCCTTAGATCCTTATTTCATAAAATTCCTTTCCTCTTAGAGACCGAAAAAATGGCCAGGAGATGAATGGAGGAGCTGAGCAATATTAACTGCATTCAGGTGTGCATTGGCTGAGAGAAGAAAGGAACCTGGCCCCTTCCTTGAGGGCAGTGTGCATGTTCAGCTACGTGGGACAGCAGTCACCATGCAGCTGTATAGGGTCCCCTGCAGCCCTGGTGCCTGTGCTCAGTGTGTAACCTCAGGGCGAGAAGGATGATGTCACTTCATATAGGAAATTCAAAGAGTCATTCCCCTCAGTGAGGCATCTCTGAGGGCTGTCTTGCACGCTACCACGTCTGAAGCACCCACGTTGAAGGAAGGAGTGATCTATGGGTGCCTGGGTGTGTCCTTCAGAATTCATGAGAATGGGGCACATTATTTCATATTTTCAATCCTTAAAGCAGGTCTTTTGTTTACAGCAGTTGCATATCAGTTTGGAGCAGCAGCACTAGAGGTGATGGAGTCCAGCGTGAGACTTACAATTAGGTTGGTTTGTCTCTAGATATTCTCCAGCATGAGGAATACACATCATCCTTTGGAAGAAAAAAGTAATCTGCATTCAAGTGAAGATTAAATAATCTAAGATTTATTGTTCACACCTCAGAGGGTAGGGCTTTTTTTTAATTTTAGTAAAAAGTTTAAAGTAAAAAAATGCCAGCAGGCACCAAATATAGAATTCCCTTTCATCGCAAAATGTTAACTCCTGCTATATCTGTGTTATGTAAAATACCCTAGCCATTTCAATGGGGAGTTTCTCAGAAGAAGAACGGTGTAGGTAGCCCCCCAAAAGTCACTACCTGTGAGTGAGGGAGAAAGGAATGAAGTCTGTCAGCAGCCCTCTCTTGAGACATACCTGTTCAATGTGAGTTTGTCCAAAGACAGACACCACACTCTACACCAGAGATTCTCTCAGTTAGATCTGAGGGACATATCTTGAGCTGGTACGTGTGAACATCCCTTTAACTGTGAGTAGGAGTGTGTGTGCTTAGCCAGAACACCACTACTGAAAAGACTACTTTTTGCTGACCAGCAAGAATTAATTCTGGATGCACTCAAAAGGTAAACTGCTGAAAAAGTCCTTACTAGGAAAACAAGGGGAAGGAATACCTCCTTAGATACAGCTTACTCTCTTATTTAAAACAATTTTAAAAATAAAGCTTTATCTAGATGTTTCCCGGATGCTTATCCACACCTATGAGACAAGCTTTTCAGGATCTGTTCACTGGTACTCCAAGCCCTACCAGTTTTCCAGACCTCATGAGCCTATGTTCTACAGTCTTTGGTTAGGATGAGCTCGGTCAAAAAGGCAAGGCTGATCTGAGGAAAGAAGGAGGACAGTTGTTCAGGGGCTGGTCATTGCTGTCTCTGTCCCCAGGGATATTGACTTCAGGGCAGAAGGGTAGCTGGAAGGAGAGACTGCTTGCCCAGGCTGGGCAGAAGCAGAGAGACAGCACAGAGAAAACAGACTTCAGTGGTGATATCTCTTCCTTTCCCAGGCACAATGTGAAATTGCTATAATACGTGGAGAGGTATTCCAGGATGCATTTCACATAACCATCGAACAGGGTTTCTCTTCCTTGATGTATTTTAGAATTCCTCTAAGTTCCTTCTTCCAGGTTTCTGCACTGTTTAGCTTGCACATAGCACAAAAGCTTTCTTTTCTTTAAAAGGTATGTGGGTCACATGATAGAAAATAAATGATTTGATTTTTTAATCCATTTTTTTACAAAAGCAATCCTTCCTTCCTTCCTTGCTTGCTTCTTCGCTTCCTTCCTCCCTCCCTTCCTGACAACCTGAAAATATTACCCTTGTCAGCCAGGTGTGACTGTAAGATATATGTACCTCCATTTCCCTTCTGGAATGCCCCACAAGATTTATACTGCGATGTGTGGGAAGGAAAGGAGATGTACGGTTTCCCCAGATTTCTATCTGCCTTTTCAGTGCCAGATTTTAAAGTAAGGCTTTGATCTGAGGAACAGTAGTTCTGCTGAGGGTAAGGATGGCATTTTACTCTCATTTGAGATTTGTTTGTGGTTTGCTGTTGATTTCAAGTATTCCCTCAATTTCTTCAGTCTGGAATTTACAGACTCAGACTTCTGCTGCAGGGAAAACATAGAAATTGTTTTTTTCCCTTGCCACAAAGTGTTTTCTAATAGTTGCCTTCTTTTCTGCCGTCTTTTCTTCTGCTGTAATATCTTTAATAAGTGTTACCATCTGCCTGGGTGCCTGGTTATTACATGTTGTGAACAGGGCCAAGAGTTTCAGAGTGGCTGGGACTATTTGTCCCAGTGTTGTTTACTATCAGGCTTAATGAAGATTGTTGTCTTTGCCTGGGGCAGGTGGGCTGGGGCTGTAGCACACATAGAAATGCAGAACATGTGCTGGGGTTGAGCTATCTACAGTTCTCTCAAAAGGGGGTTTGGCTGTTGAGCTAGCAATGTTTACTTAGTATGCAGGGACTTTTCTGCCATTCTCTGGCTTCTAACATGCTTAACCTTAGAAAGACCCAACATATTGTGATGCTACTAACCAGTCCAAAGGCCCTATCAATTTTAGACGTGATAGGTACATGTCAGAATCAGCATAATTAACTGGAATGACAATCCTGTTAAATGTGTTTATGCCATTTCCCCGACAGTAAAGCATGTGTAAATTTACAATTAAGGCCTGTCTTTCTTCTATACCTTGGAGAGTAGCACCAAACATTAAGAAGTTGTATAGCATCAGGAGCTGAAGGGAGGTATTTATCACAATAAACATCAGGTAATGCACTTCTCCGATTATCTGTCCTTCTTATGCAAATACTCGTTTTGCTGAACATTTCAGTGCAAGTAATAATTATATTTCAGATCGGAAAGCTGATATTTCACCCTCTGAATATTTTTTTTTTCATTTGCAAAATGGATGAGAACCATATTGTTTAGCTACCTTGCATAAAGGCATTTGAAATAGTTCCGATTTCACATCATACATCATACATCAAGCTGCACTTCCTTTACATTGGGTACGTTGCACATTGCATATCCACGGAGAAATTTTCAGGGATGCTACAAGACTTTTCCCTACATTGTACAAAGACACTACAGATCCTGCTACAGTGATGGCTGGAAAGCATCAGCACAAGTAAGATAAAGGTGATTTAGTGTGTGCCTGTGAGTCAGGCAGTGAACTGACAGCCATCCTTAACCAGCCTGACCCTGGGATGACCCTGAGCTCAGCTGGTTGTGAGATAGTTGGGTCTATTATGGGACAAAGGATCGTATGTCTGACAGGATGCAGAGAACACATTATAGGATCACAGCTGAGTAACAGTGCAAGACATAATGTACATTTATTTGATGAACAACACAAGCAAATCTTGCCAAGAAAATTTAATTTTAACTATTTTGTTTATTTCAAGTCAATCTCTTTCTGCCACCTATTTCAAGAAATTCATATTTGCTAGCTTTTTCTCTTCTAGGAATGAAACAGATGATCATGCTAGTGAAATTTATAAAGCATGCAGAATGTACACTGATAAATTCATATAATAGAGTTGCACATTCCTACTGTATTTCCTGCTTCCCATGAGGGCTCAATCTGCATCTATTTAACATCAAATTTTGAACATCTTTGCCTAAAACGACATATAATTTGGTCAAGTGAGGCTGGAAATGTCAAAACAAGCACAGCAGTGGTTAAAGAGAAAGCCATGGGCTTGAAACTGCAAACAGCCTTGTATGTAAGTAACTACACTCATGTGAACAGCCCCAGGAGACCAAAATTTGGTGTGACAGGGTCCTCAAGAAAGGATGGAAATACTTAAGTACCCTTCCAGGCTGAACTTCCTTCACATCTAGTCTTAGGGATAATAACACTGTGGCGAGGGATCTGATATCCACAATTTCAGTGCAGGGAAAAAGGCTGATGAAGGTATGGGTAATCTGTATAACCTCACACATGAAAAAAACTAGATTAACTCTAGCCTCTCCTCCGCAGAGCTCATTGTATGCCATGGAAGGGAATGATTGCTGGGCTGAAGAGGTGGAAGCTGAGGCTGGGGAGGGATGGGGCTTGCCTGAGCCAGTTGGCTGGTCAGCCACCACCCTCCATGCCTTGACCCTGCTGCTGACCACACCGGTCTCTGACGTGGTGGAAGGGGAGAATGAGCGCGTCATTGCCCTAGAGGCAGTGCTCAGAACTAAGGCAGAATTCAGTGCTGCTCAGTCCCCGCTGAGGTGCTCAGCTGGACCCAGGAGCTTGGGCACTGGTGAGAGACCCTTTGCAAAGGAATGGTCCTGTTGGCCTCAATGGGCTTCGCAACATGTCTTGTGTCCTGAAAAAAACCCCAACAAACCCTAAACCAGAGTTCAGTTTTATTAACACACTCCCAGCCTCCAGCAGTTAAGCTGCTGGTGTAGTGGGCAAGAGAGGTGGAGAGATGGGGAAGGGGGGTTGCATGTCTGTCAGAGGACAAGCCTCTTGTCCCCCTGTGAGGGAGACAGCACCACATCTGCCACAGCTCCTGGCAGTGCTGTGCCCTGATCCCTCTGCGGCCCCAAAGCTGCCATGGGGTCTGGCACCATTGAGCAAGAGGCAAAAGCTTCAACCAGCAGAAGGAAAATTGACAGTTAAACCCCCCCCCACCTCCTCATGCCCCCAAAAGCCGATGTGGCAGGGTGATGAGAGAGGCGGGATGCAGTACTGCACCACCGGCAAAGCCGAGAGCAGTGCTTTTCCTCAGCCAGCTTTTGAGGATACGGGGGGTTAATCTGCTTCCCAGGCCCTGTTGTCAGTAGCCACATGTCCTATGGCTCCGGGCAGGGCTGGATCTGGCTTGGAGTCCTAGACAAACAGCTCACTCTTTACAGAGCTACTGTGCTGGGTGACCTCTTCTAATGTATTACTAGTTTATATTTGGGCTGATTACTTCCAAAGGGGAAATGACACAAAGCGAATCAGTGTGACCTCATTAGCGTGGCTCACACTGGTAAATGGATGACCGCCATTAGAAAGGCTCTGTTGTGGCAGTGCTTCCATTGTGTTACCTGTGGATAGTATCATCATCTTGCTATAACCTGCTGCAAAGATTTATGTACTATGCTAACTTGCGTACTACAGCTGCTTTCTGTCTTATAAATATTGACTTCTGTGCCAAAAACGACGACTTGGTACAACAGGAATTAATCTTCTGCTTGACTGATGTATCTTTGCAGACCAGTTTGTCTTTAGAAAATAGAGCTCAAGAGAATTTTATGATTTAGAAAAATACTTTATAAGTTGATCTAAAATATAGGCTGCGATAAGCAGAAGCATCATTAAAGTGACATGGGGGCTATATTTTGCCTTCTAGATTTTCCTAACTGTGCCATCTGTTTGTCATCTCGACTTGTGTGAAATTTCAAAGAAATTGCCAGACTCTGGGTCCTGAATCTTTTCTGTAAGTTGAAGTTTCTTTGAAAATTTATCTATCACTCTATCCAAATGGTTTTAATTCACTTTTTTTAAATAATTGAAAACAAATCTTTAGGCCATCTGATTTATCAAAACACTTGCAGATGTTACACCTTTTATCCTCAGCAATAGCATTACAATGCTAGGGGCGTAAAGCGCATCTCCTACCTGATGTTAGACACTAAGAGGAAATCACAGTGCTGCAGGATTCTGCAGTTGACAGTAAATAGCAACACACAGAGTCAAGGCGGTAAAAGATTAGAAGACAGAACATCAGCTCATCTTAACCAAGGTCCTTCTGGGAAGACTTGTGCACTATAATAATAAAGATACTTTACTGTGCAAAGGAACCGTTCAGGATATTAGATCTAAAGATGAACTTACAGTATTTTGACAATTGCCCTTTATAGAACTTCAGGTGTTCAGGAACCCTGTTGCAGTCATTTTTTGTAAGCCTGTCCATACTATGCATGAGAGTGAGAGAAAGTGAGTACTCTCTGCTATGATGGAATTTTGGACTTGACTATACTCCTATGGATCCTGTAAAAATTAGAAAGATATTGTAGCGTAGGACAATATTGACTCAGATATGTTACCATGTATTATGTTCTTACACTCCATAGGCCAGACTTGACTGACTTGTCATGGAATTTTTGTTAGGGTGGAGACTTCGGTGCTGGTTCTTTAATGATTTTAATGAAGCTCATTGCCATGCATCGCTGAATAAGCAGGCTGGTGACAAGATTTCTACTCCGGGGGTGAAATTCATGCCTCTGAAATGGAGCCAGTCACTGGGTTTTCTCACAGTTCTCACCCAGGCAGCTGTTTGGTTTATGCAATGCCATGATGATGACTTCAGAGCCACTAGCTCATGGTCTCCCCACTGAAATTCTCCTTTAGGTCACTAAAGTCTGTGGTAGAATACCAATAACCACTATGGAGTGGGATCATGGATAGAGACAGCTGATCTGGCTGAGGCTGTCACTGATATGAGACTTGCAAAATCCTAGACCATAACCCCTGTGAAGGCTGAAGTAACCGGAAGGGCTCATGTCAGTTATTCCACACCACTAGTTAATTTTACCATAAGTATAAGGTTTATACATCTCAAAAAAAAAAAAAAGAACAGTGGAAAATATTACAGGTGCATAATATGAATACATTAACAGTCTTTTAGAAAGATAACTTGTTAGTTAATTATACTATAATAGTGAATAATAGTGAATTTCACCATATTAGTGAAATTAAGCATTTGGGTTGCACATTTTACAAGCCATTAGCTTTCATTTTTTTATAGCTGATTCCCACACTTACTCAGTGCTTCAGAACTCAAGCAAGTAGATGTTTGAACTGGCTAAGCTGTATGGCAGTCTCAGAAATGGAATGTAAAAAATTTTCTGATGTCTTATCCATAGGAGATGGATATGCCCATGCATTTAAAATGATGGTGCTGGGTATCTTCAAACACAAGCTGTTCTTTCTCTTTTCAGGGGAGACAGCTAGGCAAAGTAAACCTATACCGATTTTTGAGCTTTATCCCTGTATGGGTCCTAGTAATGCAAATATTCTCATATGGGAAAAGAGTATTTATTTTGTGGTCAATCCTCTAAAAAAACAACTGAACTGATTAAAATCACTTTCAATCAATAGGAATTGTAATCAGCAGGAATCTTCATCAATACAACTTTGAAAATGTTAACTGAGAATTCAATTTCTGTTGTGATTATAAGCTCTACAGCTATTTAATTACTCCAGGTGCAATGCTGTTATTAGAAAAATGTTCATTCATAGTGAAACACACATAATTGAGACATTTTTAATATATAGTTCCAAATAGTAGCAGTGATCAGTTTACCCAAAAAAAAAAAAAAAAAAAAAAAGAAAAAAGAGAAAATTACATGGCTGTAATCCTTAAGTGGGTCACAGTCAGATATGTACCTTCTGTAACTGCTTGATAAACTATGCATCTCATTATAAATATGCCAAAGCACAGATGCGATCTTCAGTAAATACATGTTCATACAGCATGTTAATGGGTTTATATTAAGCAAATGAACATATTTTGAACTCTAGGAATGATTAATGTATGGAAAATAACATGAGCTGTAGTTTAGATGTCTTCTGTCCCAGGCTTTGGATTCCAAGGTAGGAAACCTTACAATCACTTAGTCTTAATTCTGAACTCAAACCTATAAAGCAAAACCTCTTTAGTTCTTTTTTCAATACCTTCCACAAATGGGATGCTGATCAACAGTGCGGTAGTAATTGTTATTGCTTTTCATTTACAGAAAGCAAAACCAGACACCGGCACTTATGTTGTATTCCTGACCTGTGGTATAGGGGTCATTGGCAGGAGCTGTGACTGAAGGCCCAGAACGGGCTGGGTTCAGGTGAATCTTTACCTCATCTACAAGTGTTAGGGTGGGTTGCCCTGACTTTATGTTATTTCAGGAAATCGTGATTTCATTACAGACTGGGCAGAATACCCTCTTTGTTTCTGAGAAAGTGAAGGTTTTGTGGAAAGGCTTTTCTGCCTTATCCAGCTTTAACCCTGAGATCTTAATCAAACAAGCAGATCACAGTCAGCGATACACGGACAATGTTGTGGATTTGCATGGCTCTCTTGAGGCATAGTCCACAAATATGTAAATCCCTGACAGCATTGGTAAAGAGTTTTTGGTGTGCTACCTGATATTACTCACTTGCTTAGGCTCTGACATTGCATGCACTTGTAATTCTGCCCCAGATGTATAAAGCTAAGCATAGGTATTACTCTGGATTTCTAGGATCAGAGCAGAGCTATGAGCAGTCATCCTGCTGCTTCAGTGCCAGCTGAGTTCTTGGGTGGCAGCTGAGCCCAGCTCTGGGCCAGCACAACTGTAAGAGGAAAAGACTTCAGACAGAGACTGTGTATATGGGGTGTTGTGAACTCCTCAAGTTTATTGAAAAGTCCCCTTGGACTATGAGTTGTCCATCAGGGTGGATGAGGTGAGCATTTCTGGGTTGGAGGTTCAGCACAGTCATTCATTTATATTTAGGAGAGGAAGGAGAGATCTTTTATTTTCCCATGTCTCTCTCCTCAATGTTCTTCTTGTACTAAGGTGAAGTTGAATGAGACAGCTACTAGAAAGCCAACAAAAATAGAGCGGAAAATCTAGCCTTGAGCTCTAATCACGTTCCTCTGAAAAAGTTGAAGTTTGATTTAACTGGAGGCTGCGGCAGGAAGAGAGGCAGGAACTGCCTTTCCCCAAATGTCAGGGAAGTCACTCTTGGCATGTTTGGTTTTTTTCCTGAACTTCAAATACTTGCATATTCCTCCCAAGCTTCTCTAGGGTTGAAAGCATTGATGCCTGATCTTGGCTCATAAAAGACCTTTTCGTTCTGCTGAAAGTTTCAGAAAAATTCTTTGATGCAACTTTGAGTCACAGAAGATGAACCTTGTTACAAACTACAACTTAAGCAAGCAAGCAAACAAAAATACCCTGCAGAAGAGGATATCTAATTTTGATATCTGAATGTTTTTCAACAAAGGCCAATGTCCTAGCCCAGCTGCAGTCCCACAAAATTCAAGGAATGCCACACACAGAAGACTCCCGGGTAAAACCTCAGGTTTGGAAAACAGAATGTTGAGAAACAATTTATAAGTGTGCATGGGAAAAATATTCTTTTGAGAAATATAAACAAAGGAAAACCCTCTAGAGTGGCAACCTGGGAAGTGGGGAAGAGCTTTTTATTTCATTTTGCTGGAATACCACACTGCTGCTGTGGGGAAATGCTTTAAGATATACCTATCTCAGTGTAGTGAGGACTTGTCCATACCATGCAAGTAGTGGTCTTTTTGAATTCCAGTTAAAGTACTGAATTCTAATAACTGGCTTATGCACTCAAAATATTCCAAGCAATGCATTTGCTACTGGTGTTTGCAATGTTTAAACAGTAAGTTTGCAACAAATATCCTACTGTTGTATTTCGTATTTATTTTAACATATGTTGATAATGGCCTTAAAATCAGTTTAAATATTCTAAGAAGTTAAAGACATGGTTGAATGAAGAGATGGTGGGAGTATATCTCAATTGTCAATATGGACCCACAGACACAGATAGATTTGGGCTTTGTGATGGTAATCACCACTCTCTGATCCAGTAGTGAGTGGATGCCTGCTTAACTGGACTATGGGATGTCCAAGCATATAGATGTGCTGTTAGCCACAACACTCCCTTGTGTGATATTGGCTGCAGAAATTCGGTGAGCTTTAACCTTTTTCATCTGATGAGCAATCAAGACCTGGGCACGTATTGATATGGATACACAGATTCTATTTGAAATTCAAGTACTTAGCCTTCATAAATCACAGAGCTGATTTTGGTTTTTAAGCTGTGAAATGCTAATCTGTTGGCCTGATTTTGTACGATGACAAATAAAAGCCTGTAAAATAGCTGATACCATGAAGCAATACCAGCAGGAATATGTAATGAAAGCAAAGTAATAATCTTTACAAAATCAAGGCTTATAATGCTGTGTAAAGCAAGGCTCTTATTTCTGCTGCATTCAAATCTGGGCTCTTCTCACTGGTTTTGTCTTTATAATGAGCGCACATCTCATACTGGCAAATAGAGTAATCCCTATTGAGAATAATATGGCCATTGTTGTCATAATGGATCTCCTCTGACACGTTTAACAGCTTGAAGGTATACACTTCAGACACTATAACTTACACTAATTAATCTTTATTATATCATTAGTGCCTTGTAAAAAAAAAAAGCCTCTGCAAGAACACATCATTGACATTAATGAATAGGCCTGACTTTAGTAAAGTTGAAGATAAACTTTCTTTTGAGAGATGCTCTAAGAACCTTTTGCAAACAGTGAGTGGATAAACCCAGCCAACTGAAACTCTGTTCTCCATTACTGTAAAGTGTAACTGCAGCATATTCTTATCTGATGATGAGTTACGGGTTTCTGTGTTTAGAATTCAGAGGATTACTAAAGAGATTATCTGATCTGCCAATCAAAGTGATATCTTGATGGCTTGGGATACTGCTACAGATTTAGCAAACCGTCTTTGCTCTAATGTTCATTCTGGGTGTCATGGTTAACCAACATCTTAATTACATATGATAAATAGTCTCTTCAATGGTTTATTATTGTAATACAAGTCTCAGTGGCAACATATAAGCAGAGTCCATAGCCAAGAGTCACTTAGAACTTCAGAGTCTCACAGAAGGAGTGCTATAATAAAGAATTCAGTAAGCCTTACTCATATTTAGTTGAATTAATTTGACTGTGGCCAGCTTTGGAAAATAAGCACCCTTCAGCCCATCCAGGGGACTCAAATGACCGTATAGAAAGTCTAGGTACAGCAAGCATAAGTTTCAGCATGGCCAAACACCTGGCCACAGAAAGTAAATAACTGAAGTTGAAATAATCCACTCATATCCACTGCAGCTACTATACTGAAGTTTATGATGAAAAGAAGAAGTTACAGCACAGTCAGCTGAAAACAACTTTTCTAATTAAGTGGTCATCTGTATTCAGATATCTAGTAGGACTCCGAGGGTTTGCAAAGCCCTGTTGGCCTCCGGGCTAATAGACCAACGCATTGGCAAGTTAATTTTTCTTCTTTACCTTACCCTCTCTGCTTTCCTGGATCAACTTTTTGTTCTCATCCTTCCTTTTGTCTTTGTATCTCACAGAAGAGGAGGGACATTTTGGTGAGGAAGAGAGGGTTTTCCAGGTAGTGATGGACACATAGCTGCACACTACCTGAGCACTCATAGTGTATAATAAATGGCATTTTGAACTGACAGCTGTGTACGATTGCTTGGAGGTAAGGGCTGGGGAGGTGAGCAGACAACAATGCCACATATCAGAGAAGGGATGTACAGATACTCCTCAAAAATCCAGTAAAACAAAAATGTGAGAAATGTGAACAGTTTCAGCACAGCACTTTATTTACCTGCACTTAATTTACCTGCCTTAGATTTCTCTGGCATGTTATCAGTGCTGTTTGGGCAACCCTGAGTATGACTGCTGAAAAGATCTAACATGACTGAAATAGGAAAGTTTGTCCTGGCGGTGGCTGCCAGGGCTGAGTGTTCTCCATCACAGCCTGAAGTGGAATTGCAGCAGAATAGTGATAGTGGGCTATCACTGGCCCCTTGTAGCTCTGCAGAGGAAAGGAATGTCGCTAACATAGCTGGATCCCTTAAACCGGAGCATTGCTTTAGGAAGTGGGTTTTCACTGAAAATTTTTATTGTAGGATACTGCTACATATATAAGCCTCTGTCATTATAGAAGGCTAGAGAGGAGTTTCAAAGGGCTTCTCTAGGATGTCTGAGTGCTCATTCTCTCAATGACGGAAACTCAGCTATGTTGTGCAGTGAAGCCTCATCTAAAATGTAGATACCCCAAAATCAATGCCATCAATTATCCGTCTGGGTATTGAAATAAACACAACAGTTATGGTGGTTAGTATATATGATACATTCCTCTGATCTGCAGATGAACACAAAGCAGTTTGGTTTGCTTTAAGCAGTTAATACATGTTTTCTGTGGCTTTCTGCCATAGCTGAATACAGACAGTACAAAAAGGATCAGATTCTCAGGTGGTGTAAGCTGACATACTGCCCTAAACTCATAGCTAGACTAGCTGATGGGAGATAAAACATTTCTTTCAAGAAGATCTAGGCAAAGAGCTGAAAGGACAAACAAATATGAATTCCAGTAACTGCATTTTCTTCATCATGACCAGGCTCTATTTATAGCCATTTTCAAAGGAAGTTCTTGCATTCCTGTCTCTAGATACTACTGTCCATATGAAGTACTCTTGAGTATTTGCTTCAGAGGTGCTCACACGGTTATCCCAATAGGAAATGGAAATGATCTGAAATGATCAGCAACAACAAAGCTGCTTGGACTAACAAGTCAGAGCCAAGCCATGGAAATGTTGGTAAGTGATTAGTAGCTGAATAAGATAGCAAAGGAAATATGGCCAAAATGAGCCAAATTATTCACAGCTAGCATTAAACTACATTTTTGGTGCATTGTTATCGGCTATTTTAATGTATGTCTAATTGAACTTTTGCCAACTGTGCCTAGTATGCGTAACAGGCCCTCTGCAACTGAGACAAAAAGCAATGATCTGCAAATACTAACTGTGCCCAGTAGCAGTTATGAAAGGAATAGAGGAGAGAGCTACAAAGTTTGTTTTTCCTCATTGATGCCTCCCTGGCATAAGACAATGACTGGTGAAAGCTGCATGATTCTTATGGTAAGGTGGGCCACCTTTTTACCATTTGCACACAGGGACAGAACTTTTGCTTCCATAGACTCATTGACTTCTACATATCAAAAGACACTCCTGTACTGGAAAGGAAAAATATTGCCCATGTTTCTTACTTTGTGATCAATAACATCAAATGAACAAAGTGACCTTGCATATACATCATCCAAAATGATGTGCATGCCGTGTTGTTCCCAGTTCAAAGAACAGCATTCTACTTTAAAATAAAACGGAAGAAATCAGTAATTTAACGGCATGTAGCAAGCAGTTTTCAGCTTTCCCTGCTGTGACTCAAGTCCACGGCTTCCTGTCTTAATTGGGATTTTATTTAAATAATTTCATTGTACCACAAGAAACAAAATTGGCAACTCATTCTCTTGCAATAAGCTGCGTTGTTTGCAGGGCCAGCTCAAAGCTTCTCAGCAGTGTTGGACTGAATTTTGCAGCCCTAAGGTTGGAGGATTGGGCTCGTCCTTCTGCTGGATGGGGAAGGAAGGACAAAAGGAGGGCTGGAGTGGAGGCAAGTCCTGGAGAGCCAGGCTTGCTACTCTCATGCCACTGGGGTGGGACATCTGCCACATCCCCTCATTTGACTTTCCAGGGCTCTGCTGGTAGGTAACGCAAAAGCTATTTTGCTGTTCTGGCCAGTCATCTGCTTGAGGTAACTGCTGACTTTGCCAGCAGCAGTGCCAGCTGTGGTTATTAGTTTGTCATGTTGAATGTAATGTGGAAGGCAGAGCAAATACTGGGGCCACTATGAGCCACAGTGGGAGAGAGCTTTCGATTGGCAGTGTGCCTGTAAAACTGCCTTTCCCCCCGTGAAAGGCTGACTGTTCTTGTTTACTACTTTATGCAGGTATTATATCCACCTCCCACAGCACTGCTGTGAAATGTGTGTCATGCCTTTGAACTCAAAGATCAGGATAAATTCTCCCCTTTACCAGAGTTTGACTTAAGTGGAGCAGGGGGAAAGGGAGAAAGGCAGCCTTAGTTTGATCCTGGACGTAATCTAGATTTACTGAGAAATGTTAAACGGTAGGTCTGTCCTGCCTTCTCCTTGACAGTCAGCATTCTTACTGCACCAATGCCAGCCCTGCCTCCTTCATGTCTGCCTGCCTGTAGGACTCCCCTTTCTTGGAGGGTACTCTCCATTGCTCATTGTTCATCATAAACAGTGAGGCCTGAAGGAAACAAGAAATTTGAATTCAGAGAGTCACCTAATTTACCCAAACTCAAGGAATGTGGGACTGTGTAATCTTTTATTGGTTCTAATTCTTGCAACTTCCTGTTTTCAGGCATCAGGAAAAAAAACCTGTCTGGGCCCTAAATTGGTTGAAGGGGCTTTGTCCGGATAGGATCACATTGGCTTAACAAACAAGATGGCCTAATCTGAAATCTAATTACAAATTCTCAGCCGAAATACAGAAACCGCAGTAACTTTGGGGCCAGGAGTGCCTGTGTTACCAGAAAAAGGTAATGTTACTTCCCTGGGGCCAACATAGCCTGCATATACAGGCACAATCTTCTTGTGGCTTCTGTGGCACTTTCTTCAGGGGATGTTTTGAGTGCTTCAGATTAATCTTTGGCCTCCAACTATCCTGCCAGCCCTGTCTGGATTAATTTGGGGCAAGAAAGGTGACTCAAGGTCAGTCTTGCACATGGATGCTTCCTACAAGGTCTGATACCACTTGCAATCAGCAACAGGCAAGATGCAGGCTGCCAACTCTTAAGCTAGCAAGTACTGCGTGGGGGGTCAAAACATTTTTGGGAGCCCCCTCTCTAGGGTTGCTGCTGCTCTGAGGACAGTCAGCTGGGAACAGCTGGTCCTTCCTCCACAAACAGTTCTCCAGCTCATAAAGTATCCTATGATGAATATTTGAAACAGTTATGGCTTTAAATACTTGGGTTAAAGCAGTAATTGTAGCTAATCACTGAAGGGAATAATGAGACACTTCTAGATATCAGATGACCTTAACACAGTAATACCTGTCTTGTCACGTTTTATTGTCTAGTGACATGATGGTTTTGAAGCTAATTGAATGGCAGGCATTCATGAGTGCAGTGGGTGATTAAAGGAGCAAATAGCCTAACAAGCATGGTCAGGTACTGCTTGCATTTCAGCTGTTCATTTTGCTGAAGGCCAACAATTTATGCTACACCCAGTGGCTACCGACTCTCTTCAGACCAGGTACATGCAATAAAACTGGAATGTTAATTGGGGCCTACTGCAAGGCCTTAAAGGGACAGTATCCTTGCAGGTACTGGTGACACCTTATTCTAAGTAGTTTCACTCTTGAATTACAATTTAAACCATGGCCATTGAAATGCTTATGGGAAGGAATTAATAAAAGAAGCAACATCTTTTGACACATATTGGACATCCTCATTTCAAAGTGAAATCTAGGGCTCATTTTTTTCCTGCAGGTGAGATGATATAGAAAACATTTTAAAGTAATGCCTGTGGTATATGAGAGAGGCGCTGTATTAATAAATATGGAAAAAGACCAGTGTTGTGGAATTATTGACAGGTCTTATATAAAATTCAGTTTCTCCAATACCATTCTAGCTAAACAGAATGAATGGGGTATTAGACTCTCAGGGTCTGTGACTGCAGGTATATCATTCACTAAACAGCTTCCCAGCAATGCAGTTAAGGAGGAAAGGCCAATGTTATGCTTAAAAGTACAGGTTTGCCAGTACCTTTTCTACAGCAGGTAGCTGTCTTGCTGCTTACAGGGCTATTGACTCACTGTGTAAATACTGTTCTAATCTGTTCCGCCCCTCCAGCCCCCCCAGCTTTATAACTGAAGTAGGGATCCTTGAAACTTGGGAATGGCTCAGGAAGTAACTCCTCAAGAAATTGTTTAAACATCAGCTGTCTAGGCTCAGTTTCTTGAAGGTATTTAGGGTCTAACTCTGCAGTGGCTAAATTCCCACCAAGGGCAGAGGGAAGTCAAGTATCCCTATAGGATTTAGATATCCCTATAGGATTTTCAGATATCATCGTGAATTTGACCTCTAGCATCCGTAAAGCCTCTTGTTGAGTGGCATAAAATGTTTCCTGCTCTCCAGAGATTAAGCGTATTGGCTAGCTACACTAAGCCCCATCTGTCACTGAAAAAAAAAGAAAAGTGGAACTGAGATCAGTAGCTGGAAAGCAAGAAGCAAGTGTCTCTCCAGTACAATGATAACTTGCTGGACCATCAAGCCAAGCTATGCTTGTTGGAGGTTTGCCACATCTTCTGTTTTCTCATGGAGTGGACGTTGACAGCAGTTGAGATCCTCATATTGCCCAGACTCTCCTGACATGAGAACTGTACAGTGATTACAGATGAAGGGTGTTGGTTACATCTGTTTCAGGGCTGTTCCACTCTCCCAGCTAACAAGCTGAACTGCCTCGGGCCAGTTCCCTGTTGTTTGTGCCTCTCTTACCTTTTCTCACACTTGCTCATGAGGCAACTCACTATTTTTTCTGTGTGGAGCTTGGCTGCCGAGCATGTCCTTAGCAGCTCATGTCACCAGCTGGATCAGCTGGACAGCAGACTGGGGGGGACAGATACGGTTGTAGTGAGGTTTGAATATGACTAAATGCACAAAGGCTTAGGAGGTGTTAGCTTTGCAGTTCTAACGGTCATACATCTTGTAAAGGTACAATGACTCCTCCTTAAGGAGATTTCCGTGTACTTACTCTTTGAAATACTGCATATATTCTGTACTGTGGAAAAGCTATGCCATATTTTAATAGTTTTTGTCTTGATTTTTTTAGACTCCATTGAACATGATAGGTTTATTTGTTCATGCAAATGCCACAGACTTCTTGTACATATCCCCCCTTTAGAATTCAAATCAGTAAAGAGAGATCAAAAATCTACACCCCTACCCCCATCGAATGACAGCACAGAGCAAAAAATAGAACAGTGTGATGTTTAGAAAAATATGAGAACAGAAATAATAGGGGAAAGTATGGAGAAAAAGTAATTTATGGAAGCTAATAATAAGTATCTTGGCTGATTCTTATGTGAACCACTTTTTCTTGTAGATACCTTTTTTTTTTTTTCCCAGGGAAGACAAAGGTCCAGCTTGTGGCATAGTGCAAAGGGGAGGTGAGCCTGGGGAGAAGGGTGCTGGGCTGCTGGGATCTCTGCTTCTCAGAAATAGCTAATCTTGGTGCTCCAGTCAGGTTTTGTTGTTGTGTCAGCTCTTTTCTGCCTCCTCTTGTTGTTGTGTTTGGATAGAACCTCCTGCAGTGAAGGGGAAGCTTGCTGGTCAAGGAGGTGCTCACATGCCTCCTGTGGCCTCGGCTTCTCAGAGTACATTGTCCTTGTGGGCCATTTGTCACCTAGCCTTACATTTGGGATGAAAGAAATGAGCCTTTTAAGTCAACTTGCCTGTCTTTTCAACTCTCACTTTACTCCTAGCCATCACAGTCAGGCAATATTGAGTCCTGCACTCTGGAATATAGTCTGCAGCAATCTCTGGTCTGATGGCAGGGCCAAGGTATCTCAGTAGGGGCTTAATTTTGGGAACTCACTAGGTCCCGGCTTATTTTAGCCTTGTTCTCTTCTGCGTGGGATTAGAGTGCCTCTGCTGTCAAAATTACTAATAGACCCCTGAGGCAGAAAGTGTTTCTTCTGTTATGATATGTACTGTGCTACTTCACATCTGGAGTGCTGCAGGGCCGCTCTTTTGGCTACCTCTCCCTTTGCTGGGGAGAGATAGAAAAATGACTGTCTTTCCTGGTACACCTTTAACATACTTTAGCTCAGTTTACATTAAATACCCAGGAGTGAGGACAGAATGACAGCTACTGTACTGTGTGAGCTGCCCAAAGGTAGACTCTGTTAATACAGAAGTTAGACAGTGTGACAGATAGATGGGAGATAAGCAAAAGGCTATTATCCCAAGGTAAAGTTATTTCAACACACTGCCAATAACCCCTACATATAATTTGGATGAGAGGTGGGAGAGGCATGACTTCAGCTGAGATCCTTTGACTGCCATCTACACCTTTCAGTGTGGCTCTGACACTTTATCAAAGAGCAGGGAAAAAAAGAAAGATCAGTCTTTATATTCTGGGCAGATGTCCAATAAGAAACTCCAGCAGAAGATTAAAGTCTTTAACATGAAAGAGAGCTCTAGTGCAATGTGTAATATCTAGCAGTTCTAAAAATAAGCATGTTTGTCAAGTCTGCAACAATCAGCCTGATTGCTAGCCTTGACAGCATGACATAGAGCTTGCAATCTGGCACAGAGGAAAAATATTACTCAAATATCTTCACAGGCAATCTGGCCTTTGCGTTTACAGGAGAGGGACAAGGCACAACAGCCCTGGCCTGGCATGCCTAGACTCTCTCCCCAGCTGTCACACCCCCGTTCCCAATGAGCTGGGGAGCAGCTGGGGAGACAGTTTCTGAGGAGCATTCAGCAAATATCCCTGCCTGATCTTGAAAGTCTGACCAAACCCTTCTAATGGTGTTGCTATAGAGAAGGAGTCCCTGGCACATCTGCTGGAGTGTCACATGTTGTGAATGAGTTCAGACTGCCATCAGGAGAAGGGGAAAGATACGCCAGAGAGGTGATGACTCCAGCAAGCAGTGGCAGTGCTGGGGATAGGACCTCTCTCCACCCCAAAACACCGAGAACAGATAACTGACCAGAGAAAGGGTTGTACATAGCGGATGAGTACTTGTGTGATGATTGATTTCACAGTGTACTTCCCTTTGAATGCCAAGTCCTCCTCTGGGAGCAGGAAAGGAGCACTACATCAGATCCAATGACAGGGGGGGGTTTTGGGGGAGGAAGAAAACTGGGGGAGAAAAGCCACGGAACTTGACTGTAACCATAAAGGAAGCTGATGTTCAGGGTAGGATTCACATATGGAATTGCTCTTTTCCTGCTTCTAAGCATGTTGAAGGAGCACTAAATATAAGTTCAGGATATAGGACAATTTACTTGTCCATGCTTAGAAAGCTGCCTGGTATTTATGGCCAGAAATCTGAACAGTGGCACACAGAGGAATTCAATTTGCTTACTGGGAGGGAGCTGCTGCCTTTAGGCTGCAAGCAGTACCTCTGTAGCAGCGCTCTGCTCCTGGGCTGACGCAGCGCTTCTCTGGGGGTGGCATCAATGCATAGGCAGCCCTTTTGCAGGGATTGAGCTCCAGTCAGAGCTGGACTCCGACCAAGAGCAAACTATATGTCCTAATAAAGAAACCCCCAGACAGCAAGCATTTGTTCTTTCTTCTATGAAGTATGACTGACCTGATTTACTCTTGAAAGAAAAAAGGTTTTAAAAACTCACTGCAGCTTTAATCTCTTCCTAACTGGGGATGAAATAGGACAGTCAGTGCTTTCTGTGAACCTGCAATGAAGTCTCTGGGTATGAAACTTGAACACCCTGTCCCTTGTCTCTCCTGGCTAACCCTCCTCTGCACTCCATGAGTTCCACATTTGTAAACCAACCCTTTCATTTGCAAGTGTCCTCCTGATTCCCTTCGATTCATAGGAATTTTTTTTTTCTTCTTTTTTCTATCTAAGAAGCCAAACAATAAAATCTGAATGTGAAAGTACTGTTATCCTTGCTAAACCCTGGTATAGGCCAAAAGAACAGCCACATGAATTACATAGCTAATGCTCTTCACCACCTCATTAAAATCCAGGACATCTGAATGCAGATGCTCACATGACCAGAACTGCAGGCATTTGCAACCCTTCACATTAATAAAATTCCCAAGTACTTTATTAAAACATTGCAGCTCCACCCACTCCCCAAGACACCTCTGGGGTTTGTGAGCCTGAGGAAAGAAAGCATGAGGCAACAGAACTATTTCTGGTTCTGGCAGGCGTCCTCTGTTCACAAATAAAGTCTTTGATTCCTGTAGCTTTTTTTCTTCTTTTAAATGCACAACTTATGACTTCATGCTTTCTTCCTGGGGCTAAATAGTGCTAGTTCATACCCGTTACTGCACATCACCTTCTAGAGTAAATAACTTCTCATGCTCGGTTCCTGTGAAAATAAAGTATAAGATCCTGACTCTTGTCATCTGGGGCAGGTCCTATTTTTACGGAAATTCATTAGGTTTAGAATAATACAAGTGCTTTAGAGAAGTACATCCACAGAGAGCTGGCTTAGTGTCTCACAGTTTGTCCCCAGGGCTGGACTGGGTGGGGAACACCCAGTTTCACTTACCAGAGGTCGAACCAGAGTTCATTCATGTGCTCTTTAACTATTCCTATGCCAGTCCACAGGGCTGTTGGGTGTCCTGTGGAGAGACTACTGCAGCTCTGAGGGAACCACAGTGAATAGTACTATCCTTGCCACAGAGAGAGGCATTGGATATACTGGGCCCATTAAACAGTTTGAAATAATTTAGAAAGTTTATGCAATGAGAAATGCCCTTGTGGTAGCATTTTGAATGAGGACTGGGAAAATGTTCCCATATAAACACATGTTCAGAATATCCCTGGTTTCTGGGAAAGCCTTGACCAATTAATCTTTGTGAGGTAAGGAATTAGTTAAATAGCTATAATTTATGTGCTTACTCACCCATAAGTGTGAATAGCAATTCTTTGCCTCTTTGACCCTAAAGAGATGTCTGGGTTTAATGACTCTAATTCAGATGGTATTTTACCCACAGACACTGCTGGTGATGTCAGCATTTCTTGCATGACAGGGTAAGGGTTCATTACCCTGGGAGAGCAAATCCAAACCCATAACTACGAACAGAACCAATGCTAGTCTAGCTATGCTCCAGCAACCAGCTTCCGAGTGTCCAACAAACTGAGCTCTGCTGATTGAATTTACCATCAGTGATGTGTTTTTCAAAATCCCAGCTGTTACCCTGGGCTCACAAGGAGGACTGGCATGCAGAGCTCTCAGGAGTGAAAGAAAGATCCTGTTCTCTGCCAGTTTCAACAATGCTGTGATGTGTAGGAGGCATCAAAGCATGTCCAGAAACCAACTAAGCTGGAAGAACAGCCGAACCTTTTGTGAGTGATGTTCCCACTTTCATCTGAGCAAAGACACTAACATTTCCTGAATGCATAATTTATGAAGTTTAAAAATGCCTGGCTTTATAAAAGTTCAGTAAAACTTGGCTTTATGACAGTTGGTATGAATTTTATCATTGATTTCAGCAGAGCTAGAATTTTACCCTTGGACATACACAACCACAAATCATCTGTAAAAACCCACCCATTTTAACTTAGTCCAAACCATTTTTGAAGTCAGGTTTATGATATAAGATGGAAGATCACACTGCCAGTTTGAGTCAGATGCTGAAAGCCCTTTCACATTCAAGGCATGATACTTGGGAATAGGATGACAGCCCGTACCATTTCACTCTTTAGTAGCACATAATAGAGCAAGTGCCACCTGTTACAAAAGCTGTCAGCACTCTCTTCTATGGAAGGGTGATTGAAGAGTGAAAAGCACTTGTCTTACTCAGTCAGGATTTATGATGATATGCTGCTGAGTACATTTTGCGTTTTAACTCTAAGAAAACATACAAACACGAATGCATATATCTACATCATAACCTTTGCTCCCGAGCTGGAAAATTTCTTTATTCCTCCCTTTGCCTTTTACATATTTTGCCTGCAAATATTTTATTCTGAATCTGCTTGCCAAGTTGCATCCTCCATAACATTTCCCTTGATCACCTCATTCATACACCCCATTACTGAATTACCCCGAATCTACATGAAACAAAATCTGTCTAAACTCACCAGGATTAAGATAGGTTTATAATTTTTTCCCCAGATTTTCCTCTCCTCCCTTGTTGTCTGAGGTTAAGAGAACCAGTTTCCAGCCAGGCTGTGTGAGCAGGAGACCCAGTAGGGAATGAAGGCCATTCCTTTCTGCAGAAGTCCCTAGGAGGACCATCCTCTGTTTAAACAGTCCTACTTGCCATCACAAGAAGGATGTACATGGTTGGCTTCCATTTTTCCACACTGTCTTAGCTTAAGGAGAATATTTTTTCTCTCTCACTTATAAATAAATTTTGTAAGTTCCCTGAAGGCTTTGGGTGAATTGTGCCAGATGAACCTTGTTTGTTAGGATACTTAGCAGAATTACCATATAACACCTGTTTTGTTATGACAACATTTCCCGTATGTACAATCAATCCACTGTAGTCACCCAGAGCCTGAGCACTTAATTCACTTTCTTGCTTAAGGTTTGTTTCTGTTTGTTTAAATAAGCATTGAAGGCAAAGCAAAGTGGAAATCCCAGCATTTGATCAGGTTCTGACAAGCAGCTCAGAGGGTTACAGAACAAACGAAGGAAGAGAGTGCAGAGGTGCATTTCCACCCCGTTACTGGCATGCTCTGAGAAATGAAGGAGATAGAAAAGACTTACTGCTTAAGCTGTGATCTTGCAAAGACTTTGAAGCAGGTGAGCTCTTAGGGCTATCCAGGACAATGCCAATGTCCTTAACTGTCTCTATGACTGCAGGAATTGAGCAAATAAGGTGCTTCTTGCAGGCTCAAGATTTGAAGCTCCAGAGCTTGTGAAAATCCCAGGAGGAAAGGGCAAAGTTGCTCATGTACTGGAGTGCTTCAAGTCCCCACAGCTATGTCTGTGCTGTCAGGCCACTGTGCTCCTGACCATAGCTGAGCCCCTTCTGCCTCCGTTTGCTATCTCTAACCACATCAGAGCCTTCTCCAGCTTGGCTCTAATACACACAAGCCAGCTTCCTCAAGGGGAAGGATGGAAGGTGGAGAAGGTACTGGTGGGCAAGTAATCTGCCTGCACACATGGGCCTCTTGCAACTGTTATACCCTAAAGGGGCCAAGAGACTTTAGAGATGTGGATGCAATCGGTGGTCCCTCTTTCTTGGTGATTTCTATAGAAGACACAACAAGGGAATTTCCCCTCACAGCCCCACCCACTGCTCTTCACAATGCTGCCATGTGTGTATGTGGGGCAGGTTTAGTAGAGCAAGCTGAGTAGAGAAAGCTGAGGCTGAAAGGGACCACAGGCAGGCTCTAGTCCAACCTCCTGCTCACAGCAAGTTCAGCTATGAGAGCAGATCGGGTGGTGCAAGGTACAATCCAGCCAGGTCTTGAAAACCTCCCAGGATGGTGACATCACCACTTCTCCAGGCAATGGCTTCCAGTATTCAACTGTTCCCATTGTGAAAAAGCTTTTTTCTGATACTTTTTCTGAATCTCTCATTTTAATTCATAATCATTGCTCCTTGTCCTGCTGCTACATGCCTGTGAAGATCCTACCTCCATTTTCTCAACAACTTCCCTGTAGGTGCTGAGGGGCTGAGAGGTTGCCCTTATGTCCTCCCAAACCACCTCTTTCCCAGGCTGAACAAGACCAGTTTTCATTGGGCAAGCGGTCCAGCCTTGACTACCTCAGTGGTCCTCTGCTGAGCTCACTCGAGCTTATCATTGTCTTTCTTGTATGAGGTGGTCCAGCATGGATCTTCATGTGTCTGGGATGAAGACTGAAAAACATCAGCTACAATAGCACTATCTGTATTGGGTTTCATTTTGTGCCTCTTCATAGGCATGGTGAAGTTTTGCTTCACTTTTAGCTTTGTGACAATGTCACAAAGAAAATGTTATTGGATGTGCTTAGAGCAGATTGTATTAGTTTGTTACTATCTCTTGGATATTAGTAAAAGGACAATTTTTGTTTTAGAAGAGATATACAGAATTAGGAACTCCATATATGTAGTTTCAAAGCTCATAAGACATATAGAGTACTACTGCTACTTTGAAAGATTTTCTATCAGTCAGATTTGCAATATACAGATCTACAAAATCCGTCATCTGGTTAATTTTTCCTAAAATTCAGAATTGAAAAGCTTCAAACTTATTTTCAAGATGAAGATTTATTTTTTAAAAAAATTGTTAAATCACCGTGGAAACTCTATCAAAATGCCAGATTTCAGCACACAGTTATTTTTCTGTTATGAAAAAATGCTTACATTGAAAGATGAATCAGTTAAAAAGTTTAGGAAGCTGAAGCAGTTGTTATAGCAGTGGAATTTTCTAAGGGATGGATTCTTACTTGATGGAAACTAGCACGCGAACATGCCACCAACTTCAGCTGACAATCTGATCCTGAATGCAATCTCCCAACTCAAAAAGTATAAATGCATTCAAAACACAATTAGAAAAAAAATCATGGTGAAAAGGTCATCAAGAACAATTCCATAAAAAGCATGAAGGCGCATAGGGTGTTCTTATACTATATATTGCTGGATACTAAAAGGATTTACTGAGTAAAAATGTGCTTGTCCTGTTCTGATAATGTTCTCTAATCATTAGGTGCCAGACACAGAGCAAGACTGGACTGAGCTCTGTGGATCCTTGGTCTGGCACAATTCTGTCACTCTGATGGTTTTTTACTTCCTCAAAACTAACAACATGCTAGCTATCATCAGTCACACAGTTCTCCTTTATATAGTAGAGACTACTGTACTTCTCTGTTTTTCAAATGCAGGCATGCTTAACTTTATTTATCTTGTGAAATACAAACTGCATGGTGCAAAACATTGCTGTGCTTAATTTCTGTTAAAATATCCATTAAAGACATCCCAACTGACATCAGTCACTGAGCAAAATACATTTAAAATGTCTACACTCTGACTTGTTTTTGCACAAGAAATCACATGCCCCAGATGCACATTTTGTTTTCAACTACAAACTTCAGACTTTTTTTTTTTCTCCCTACAAGGCATACTGAGCTACCACTGCTGAGTGGTGCAGAGGATTTAGCAGGCACAGTTAGCAAAAAAAACCCCTGGAAATCCCATCAGTGTGTCAAGACCGATGTTATTGATGCATATGGGGAGACTTCTCATTCCAACCCCTGCTGCTCCTTTAGAAACCCAGAGGATTGTTAACATGGTTAGAGAGAGTTCATGAACTCTGCTCTGTATGAATGCAAAGTATCTGGAACATTGATATGGAAGTGGAGACTCTCCTGCCTTTGTTTCTATTCATGTTCCTTTACATAATATTTTAATGATTAAGAATCAGATTTAGCCCTCTGATATGCCTGCTGACTCCTCTGAAGTCACCAGGTTGTTACCAAAGGCAGAATTCAATCCCAAATTTTGTAAAAATGAGGTGATAATAATCCCAGCTCTTCCAACTTCACAGAACTTCTAAAGAAAACCATCCCCTCTGGCTCCTGCCATCTATTGTTGATTCTGCTAAAAAGAAGAAAAGAAAAGGAAACTTAAAAGACACAGCACAACCCTGTGGATCTGGCTTTTCTGATGGAGGCATAACATAGAGTAGTAAGTTACTTCCAGGGCTTTTTCACCAGTATTACACACACTCCACGAGGCAAGCAAGGGCCTGATTGCTTCTAGCATCCTCAGGGATAAGAATGGCTTCAGGGGTGGCAGATATAAAGACACTTTCCCCAAGCAGCCAGAGGTTCAGCTGCAGGAGCTGAGCTGTGCCATCAGAAAGCATGCCACAGCATCAGATGACCATTGAGCCATTTCTCAGCATTCCCAGTGTGAGCCATTTCCCACTGGTGTAGTCTGAACCACTGAGGTGACCAGGAGGTATAACATGAAGCAGGGAATTACAGCAGTCATTCCTTAATATACTACACCTAAGCCTCCCTTGAGAAACTTAACTTTTTTTGCTGGACTAGGTCCAGCTCCTTCCCTGCTGCCAGCCTGCCACCAGCCACCTCCAGTGCCCTCCCTCCCACTCTGGAGAGATTCAACAAAGCTTGTTAGACTGGTTCCGGTTCTTCAACTGTAAAGTGCTCTCATGTCATGAGCCAGGCACCATGTTCTGGCCAGGAATGTCTGGAAAGGAAGAAGGCCTATGCTATAACGTCACAAACACTTCTTGAACTACTTATTTACAAGGCATTGCTGAAATGCCCCCCTCCTCCTTTCTTTTTTTAATATAGTTTTATCTTTTTGACAGCTTGGACTCATATTCAGTGGGCCAGATTCTAAGGAGTATAGAATTGATTTAGCCTGCATACAAAAGGTCATCTTACAATCTGCTCTGAATTTCAATTTCTTGATACTCTAAAGTTATAGGATAAGTTATGAAATGTACAGTAGCTACTAAATAATTTTAAACACCCTATAGTTATAACTAATAAAATGTTTATAGCTAGCACATAATTAAGAAAACTGCTTGATAGAGCTCTAGGCTGGTAGATAACTTTGGGAGAGTAAACACATGCTGCTGCAGCAACCTAGATTTTACCAGGAGTTTGTTCAGAATAATAGCTGGGGCAGTCACTTAATTTTTGCAGCTATCACACTGAGTAACTTCTGGAAGACAATGAGATGGAGCTCAGATATGGAGAAAAGAGGCATCCTTGACTGTCCTCTCTACCATACCTTCTAGTTTTGTTGGATTGCTTCATCTGTTTAGGTATGGGGAAGTTTAAATAAAAGGCTCTAGCCTGAGACTGTAATGAAATGCAGTGATTTCAGATGTGATGGTTGATGAACATAGTAGTTGATGTAATCTGATACCATATTTTCTCTGTAGTAAAAAAAAAAATTATTGACAGCTGCTTGTGGACACAGCAATTTGTTCAACATCAAATGCTAAAACAACAAGAAGCGTACTGCCACTGCTACCACCAAAGCCACAAGCAAACAGCTTACATCTTGGAACTGAAGTCTAGCTAAACACACTGCCTCTCTGCATCTAGAGAGCGTGTGGCCAGATGAACACTGAGCAATACTGCCATTTCTGGCTAGCTCTGCCTAATTATAGGCCATAACACTTTTATGTTTTTATTTTGTTTCCAGTAGATAGAAACATCTAGCGACACACTCTCTTGCAGTGTAAACTTACCTGTCTTCAACAGAAATAAAACACATTACAACCAGCGACATTTTGCCACTAGACAAACACTGTCTACACTGTCAATGATCTTGTCATTTTTTTTTCAGAGTGTTGTATGATATTGTGCTTCTGGGTCCTGCTATAACAAGTGAAGTCAGGAATTCCCTTCTCAGAGTGAAGCCTTCATTGCTGATACCTGTATTGACATGGAGATGATGGCTGAGGGCAATGTGTATTGAAGGCACAGCAGCCTGCTGAGATTGGTGACAGTCATTCCTGAAATGCTTAATATAATCTTAAAATTTTCCCTGTTTTGTCAAGCAAGGACATGCTTGGTTGGAAGGTATCATAATTTCAAGACTTCAAGTCTGAACCTCCCTTTGTTTTACACATCTTTTAGACATGAGAGCACACATGCAGATTCCTGAATTTCTTGCTTGTATTCAGGTCCTCTTACTTGGCAAACAAGCAGAAAAGATATCACAGTCATCTTCACAATTGGCTGTAGTCTGTGTGGGATTTCTGTTAGCAGCGCCAGTCCACCTGCACGTGAGTCCCCCGCTTGTGAGTCTGCAGCGAAGTCCAGACTCAGCTCTCTCATTATCTAAAAGGGATTCATTAGTCTCCAAGAAGGGAGAACCTACTGCTTTTCCTGAGTACCCAGCTCCCAGGGCACCCAGATAAGGACAGGTAAGATCCAATAAGAAGGATCTAGATTCATTATGTGTCCACTAGCAGGAGCACCACAGAGGCTGTTAGCTCAGAGAGACACTGACAAGCAAACTTTACCCTTTGCTCCTTCTTCCTAAAGTGAAAGGACCACTGAGATCAGTGACTTATGATTGTTCCTTTTTTACTAAATGTTATGATTAATTTTAAGAATGCAAGACCTTTATCTTCATCTACATAACTTTAATATCCCTGGCTGTGGTGCAATTTTGGGGATAGGATGCAAATGAATAGTCTGTTCAGATGACATGGTTGGTTCCTGTGTATTCTCTTCACACCTTTAGAAGCAAATCTTGCATTTGCTCATCCAGCTGGAATATAAATGACCATTTCTGCTGCTGCTGCATAAACCAGAAGAGATCCCAGGTTGTTTATCAGCTGTTCTAGAGTAATTGTTAAACGCAGCAACATGTGTTCACCCATGTGCTCTTGCTTGCTGCCTGGACAGGAATCATCCCTTTCAATACACTTGAAGTTGGACCTTCCAAAAAACATTTTTACCAGCTTCTAGCTATTGGGTGGTCAGAAAACAAAGGGTTAAAAAACCCCTTTTGCTGTTTTGTCACTGAATTTATTATTATTAGCTTACAAAATTGCATTGCATAGAGAAAGGTCCAGTGGTTTGGAACTTTAAAACATAATTTTTTAACAAGTCTTCATTTCAAATTCTCACTAGTAATTCTCAGAAGATGGCTTTGTTTTATTGCCAGGAGTTGTGACATTATGAAGGACACTTTCTTCAAAATAACAAATGTTTCAGGTGATTTATATCTATTTTTAAACATAACACCTTAGTATGCACTCTACCTTATTACAGATGTCTGTCACTCATCCTTCAGTCCAGCGGAATTACTGGTGAAACTATGATTAATAAAATTGGTTGCGAACCAAAATTCAATAACCGCAAAGTTAATTACATGTTTGCAAGAGTATAAACTTACAGTTTGATCAATATGTAAATTCTGACCTTCAATGGTCTTTTCAGCCTTCTTTTAAGCTTTTAGTCTTGCAAAGATTAACTTAACTGCCTAGAACTTCCTTTTATGAAGTTACCAGAATATGAGAATAAAGAATTTCAAATGGTGACTTTATATATTTCAGAATAAAAAAATACAAACATTAAAGATCCTTTAAGTACTCCTGCATCTGACTGAATAGCAGCATTAAACTGATATATATTTACTGTATCAAGAACAGCTAATTAACATTTGTTAATATTTCTTTTCATATAAAATATGCTATTAACTGTATTAATACCACATGCTTGTGACACACTGCTTGAGACTCCTGTCTGAACTGAAGAGGAGCTCTGTATAACTCCTGGTTGTTGAATCAAAGCTTTTATAAAGTTATTCGTCTCTCAAGGTCTGCTGGAGCAGCCTTTACATATCAGTGATCCTCTTTCCCTGACGGAATTACTACTTTTAAATCTACCTTTCCTCAAGTGGATCTAAAGACACCAGTGCACTTAGTTTTATACCATTTTTCCTAGGGAATCCATTTCTCTTGCAGACTAAACAGGCTTACCATACCCTATATTTAACATTACTATGGATAGTAATAAGCCTGGTAGACACAAGCTTTATTCAGGGCAGTCAAGAAAACATGTTTCTGGACACATAACTTTCTGGTTAAGCTCTCATCTGACCTTGAGATGACATGCTGTTTGAGTGAACAGCTTGCAGAATACTGTCAGCTGCACCACAAAAATTCACTGAGAAGAACATTGTTTCCATCTAGAAATTAATCATTTGTATGTTTGCTTGTCTGGTTTTGTGTGTTACGTTTGTGTCCTCACAGCCAGAAGGGAATTGCAGTGACTGGGATGGGAACTGAAGGAAGTCCTAGCTCAGACATGAATATATCCTATTGTGTAATACGAGGCTGTATTTTTCTGGAGGATTTGTGGTTACAAAGCAAACCACAAGACCAAAGCAACTGTATACTTTCTAGTGTGTTTAAACTAAATAGCTTCTACAGTAGGACATATGTGCTCTGGTTCAGCTCTTCGGCAGCTGTTAGACACTGAAGTAAGTTGCTTGATGGACACAGAAAAGGCTGACTTATTTTAAAATAACCTGCAGAATTTCAGTCAATGTTTTTAAATTATTATTTCCTCAGGAAGATTTCTGACTGGGAATAACAGAGAGAACTTTATTTGGGAGGTATGGAATCTTATGGATCATCTAACTGTAGCTTTGCTTCTGGAGCCTTCTGTCATGTACTAGTTCTGGATCTATCAAGGATCTCAGCTGTTCCTCGTTTTCTTTGTGGTTGGCTTTGTCAGTGCTAGGGCAGAAGTCCTAGCCCAGGAAGGTTTACTTCTTCATTTTAAATGGCCACGGGAAAGTAATTTCTCTCCTGATTTAAACTGATATCTTCTGATGCTATCAATGTTACTTATCAAGGAGCTTCTATATGCTTCACACAATTAATTCCTTGATTTTTTTCTTCTTAAAGTAACAGAATTACTGAAGAGAATAAAACACCCAAACACGGTGGTTTGCTTTAGTATCGGCAATAATTTGAGGCCTGACTAAAGTGGGAATAATGTTGCATGGGATTAGTGTTTTAAATGTACAAAATCAGAATGTTATACATATCACAGGATCATAGGTGGTTAGCCTGTAACATGAGTGAGCCTAGCTCACTCTAGAGTCAGCCCAAGAGGCACTTTTTAGAAGGACGTGTAGTCCTTCCTGATCTTGAGCATCCTTTTTCCCCAGCACTGACATTATTGGGAACCAGAGGACCCAAGCAGCTTGCATGAGGCCCTTGGAACCTTGCAGAACTGACTAAGGCATTTCTGTTGATGAAAAAGCCAGAGTTGTATTACTCCTTACTGCTGGAGTATAAAGTTCAGTGTATATTGCCTGATGTTTGCTAAAGAAAGCTAAAAAAGGCTTGGTAACATGATGAACATGTATTTTTCCCTTGTTGATGTGATGTAATTACAATACTGGAATAGAAAAGCGAGTGTAAACTATCAGGCAACACACAAGAAGTGAACCTAGTGAGAATTACTTGGTCATTGAAATCTAAAACTCAGGAAGGTTTTGATCTTTGGGCTCACCTATAATTTGTGCACCATAAATGTAGACTGAAGTCATTAGGGACTTTGTAATGACAGTGCTGTCTATAACAGTATCGTCAAGGAAGACATTGGCATAAATCATTGGCACTTTGCAAAGTGTCACTTCTGTCAACCTCCCAGTGATGTGATCTTTAGTCTTTCAAATCTATAGACTGGCATTTGGATCAGCAAAGCACCTAACATCCTGTCTTGCATATTAAAGCTGCTTTAGCCAATATCTAAATGCTGAAGTAATGCCTGCTTAAAAATATTTTTGAATTATTTGCATAATATAATCCCACTACTTTAAAGCTTTCCTTTAGGGCATAATGGTGCAGTGTGTCCTCTGTTGATGAATTCACAACTACCTTAATCAATAAAAAAAATTGCTATTAATTGAAGCAAGAAGCCCTGTAAAATGACTAAATGGATGTCAAGAAAAATCAGATACTAAAATAATCACAGTTTATATAATACTTTCAACAAATGTTATGAAGACTAAAGCTTCTCAGTTTCAAATTGCTTTAGACAACATACAGCCTTTTTATGGATAGGAATTGTGCTGGTATGGATTGATATAAATAGGCTAACTAACATAAGAAGACTTAATAATGACTGAAAGTGAACAGCAAACAAAGCAAGCCCTCTTTCATCTTTGCAATGAACCTCAACACTGGAACTCAGTAATGTAGCACCTCTCTGGACAATACTGAAATCCTATCAGAATTGTCTTGTTTTCCCATGGGTGAGTTTTAGAGACGATGTATTGCTAGATGTGTAAACACTGCTGGGTATGTTCCCAGCACTGGATGTCTGTTAATAGTACTGATAAATTGTTAGAAGGTCCCTCGTATGGTCTTGTTCAGTGACTGTTGTCTCAAGAACATTGATTGACTGGTATAGATGTTGTTGTAATTGTTACCTGAAGCTACTAAGAAGTGTGTGCAGAATTTGCAGGTGTCCTTATGACTACACTGAGATAACAAACTATAGTCACTTCATTACACTCTTCTCCTACTTCCTCAAGCTATTACAGATCAGAGTTGTATCTTGCATAAGATTTTAGAAGAGTTTTCTTTTGGATTATGAACATAATTGTTGAAGGCACTTTAAGAGCCCTTGTAGTCTGTCACAAAGCCAAACTGATATACCTACCACGTAATTTAAAAGACATTGCATTTCTGAACACAGATGTAATGAAAGGCATGAAATCATCTTTGCCACAAATAAAAACATACATGTAGCTCTGTAAAAGGCAACAATTTCATGATTATCTATAGCCAAGGTTAAACTAGCTTACTCAGAGTCTAGAAAGTATGTGCATCCTGGACTGCAGATGTTTGGAAAAGGCTAGATTAAACAAGTGGTTTTCATTCTCTTGCCCACTGGCCTCTGGAGATTTCTGGACTACTTCTAAAGTGCCTATAAAAAGTTACTAGAAAACAGACCTGTTTTCAATACTTTTAGATATCCTGTCCTTTGTTGAAAAAATTGAAGAGGTTGAATGGAGGGCAATGAGACATAGCAATTAGACCAACATTAAGAATCTTCAAACTCAGTTTTAAGAAAGATATACATAACAGATGTTCAGATTTTATGAAGGCCTTACAGAATTCTGGCATAAGTAGCTGTACAGTCTCATTTGTCAGTAAATAAACAAATCTGGAACTATTATTTAGAATATTGTGGTGTATATAAACTCTATGATGGACTGAAGTTCTGTTGTTCTATATTCTTTGTCCAAGCATAATATAATTTTGGTTCATAATTACTGTCACAGCAGAAGTGGACAGTAGAAGAATGGCAACATTCTCACAAAAACTTTACAACAGTTAGAATCACAGATGGATGACCTCACAAATTGAATTTACTGTGGTTTTTATTGCCAGTGTTATTAAATGATTAACTTAGCCAGGTTGTATTAATAAATTTGAAGCAAAATGGCTATAACTGGACATGATGTAAACAAATGCGCTCAGACTTGAGAGATTTATACCACTTTTGGCATAAAAGCTGCCATAATTTTCTAGATATGTTGAAGTCTTCAATGTCTAATTTGGAAAACCTTTTTTACAGGCAAGTGGAAAGAATAAAATTCTACATTCAAAGCTTTTAATGACTGAAAGTGCAAGCAATAGACATAGTTTCTTATGTAAGAGTCTAGAAGATATTTTAGAATTAACTTGGAAATGTAGTATGAATGTCATCCATCATCCATCTGAAACTCAAAGGAGAAGCCCCTCTTCCACCTCTGTTATTTAATGTTAACATATTCATAGCCTATCTCCTAGATTTTTTTTTGTGTGTGTGTTTAAGCTGTGAAACAGTGAAGTCATAGCTTTCTGTAAAGATCAGGAAGGTAAACTGAACTAATATTTGCATTTCTGCTTACTGATCCTTTTTGTCCATAAGCTAAAAAAAAAATCTGTTCATGTTTACATGACTTTTTCTATTGCGAAATATGTTAAGTGATGAGGGATGAGACAATATGCATATACTTAAGGGGATAAAAGAAAAGAATTACAAGGAAGATTTCTATCAAGTGTTTGGCTAGGAGTTGGAAACAAAGGAAGAAATTATCAACGCTGAAATTAATGACTGTCCTGCCAGGGCTTTATGGGCTATTATGTGGACCAGAGTGAGAAAAACAATTGCACAAGCCATAATGGATTCAAGGATAGGTCTGGAAAATAAAGAGATGGTTCTCTAACTGCATTTCCAGTCTCTCTGTAGCCACATATTTTATCTAATCGATCAGCAGCAAAACAGAAGCTCATTAGATTTAATAGTTAACATTTCATTGGAATGAATAGATTAATTGCATCCAAGGTGGGGTCAGAGGATTGGTCTCAACAGAAAAAAATCCCTTCCCCTAATACTCCATTTCTTCCTTATAATGGACTCATCATGCAAGGAGCTGAATGATTGCACCAGATACTGAGGTCAATGAGGTGAATTCTCTGCTCTTAAAGAATATCACTATAGTGTAACCCTGCTGAAGCCAGTCAAACCAGTGGAAAACTGGTCTAAATGACAATGGATCAGTACCAAGGAGTGAAGATGCTCAGCAACTCAGGAAAATGCCATATTTCTTATAGCATAGCTTCTTGGCAGAATATCAAGTAGAAGAATAAGATTAAGGGAAGTTCCACTTCCTTTCTGGTTTAAATGTGCTCTCTCACTTAACACAGAATATTGTTTTTCCCACAGATATAAGTAGCAACGGTTCAAATATAACATGTCACTTCAAGCAACAATTGCTCCACACTTAGAAAAAACTCAATTCCATTAATTCAGTGCTAGGGCCACTGAGAGGCAGGGTAGCCTTATATCACTATAGGCATAAATTTTTTCAAGCCTGAATCTCTTTGTAGTGCTCAGATGGACAAGCCCCCTTGGTGATATTTCATGTCTTCAGAGAGATTTACTGATGGGTGTGGACACACCTGAGAGCATGTCTGCTTGCTCTCTGACTCTTGAACCCTGAATTTTTTATTACTTTCTCTGGTTTGCCTCTCTTCACTTTTGAGTTTTATCTACTGTAAGAATTCACTGAGATTTCCTGCATCATCTTTTTTTTTTCTGTTCAAGCATTGTTTATGATACTTCCACTTTCTCTGTTGTTCTGACACAGATAATTCATCTCTCTGCTCGTCTCATTTGCTCCCAGGGCAAGACTTTGGAGAAGCATCTGACTCTTCCCAATGCCCAAGATTCAGCTGACCTGGAAGAATATAGTAGTAGTGACTAGTAACTTCACTGGGTAAGCTACGAGCATAAAATCCCATAGTTGTAGGAGGTTTATGGCATTGCTGTAGGTGATAAATGTTAAGAGGTCCACTACCAAGATGGCTGATTTAACACATTGCTGTGGTGCTTTCCCCTTCTGGGACTTTCACAGGGGACAAGGCATTGAGTCCTTACTGATTTTCAGAAAATTAGGCCTGACTTTCCCAGGATCTTTAAAAATGTCTGCTATTATTTAAGCAAGTCTTTAAGCTCTTGTACCAGTTTTAATAAAAGGTGTTATTCACTTATGATTTACCAAGGAGGCTGGTGACTACCTGGAATACAGCAGACAATAACTATTCACCTCTTTAAGTACCTGCTCCTAAATGGGAGTTGGCTACAGAAAAGTAGTATCTTCTTATTTCCTCTCTCCCTGCCTTCATCACCATCAAAATATTTCACCACACTTCATAAGGAGCTTTCACCTGATACAAGTTTTATATCTAGTATTATTTGTGATGCTCTGTGTTTCCCAGTCCTTTTGTAGATTTTGTCAATATAGCTGAAAATGCTTCAAGCCTGAATGTCATTATACGTTTGTAGAACAACATAACAGAACCTGCACTGGTCAGGGCCACAAGGTACTACTGTTGTAGTTAATTAACCAGCTTGAGTCTTTCATAGTAAATTGGATTTTGTACTAATGCAGAAACATTCTCAGGACTGACACATGAAAAAGTGGAAAATACTTTTGATATGGCTGTTGTAATCAAAATAGTGCAGAAGACCAATTTTAAAATGTGTTACATAGTTTAAAATTATAAAATCATAATCTTGAACCCTGACTTTTAAAATGCAGAGATGTAAGGGGTATTTGTGCTTCTTAAAGTCTTCAGGACATTTTTCAGGAAATGGTTCTCTAGCTTTGCTTCAAGTATTCTTACCCTTACACCTAGTATCTAGTAAAGGAGCTTAGAAAAGTGTTTGCATCCTCAATAACTTATCAGAAAACATGTGTAAAAATATTCAAAGACAATGTGCACAGTTGTTCCTTATGGACTTAAGATGACAATGTGTATCCAACACTCAGCACATATCTAGGGAGCAGTTGAAGTTCAGCTACTCAACTTTAACCCCCAAGAGGAGGTCAACAGGAAAAAGGAATGTATGTTAAAGCTCACACTGATGTTAAGTGAGATTCCTTCAATGGGGCTTGAAGTCCTACTTGAGATAGCAGCAGCAGGGCCGAGTGCCTTGGAATGCAAATTGAGCTTGTTACTCAGTATCACAGGAGTCATAAAAGTTCTACATCAAAGATGCAGATACAGGCTGAATTTTATCCAAGGGATATTTCACCACCCAATGCCAGCTTCCAACATGAGACAACAGCAGGGAATACTTTGAACTAATTCTCATGGCAAGGCATGTAAAACACTGCTGATTAGACTCCCTCTGGCTTCAGAAATGCTTTATCATTGTTTGTTCCACTAAATTCACACCAGAAATGCAAGATCTTGGAACAAAGGCTCCATGAAATGCTCTCAGAGATGAAAATCCTCACACTTTACAACCTCTGTTTTTCTTGAATGATCTTTCATCTTGGATCTTTTATGTATCAATTAAAAAAAAAAGGAATCTTGCTTCTGAGTGTTGCCAGACTAAATAATGAAATGTACAATTTTACTGGCCATGAGATGACTCCAAACTTTAGTGATTCATTTAGTAGTTTAGATACATTGCTTCACCTGCAAGCATGGAAAAAACTCCAACCAACCAAAAACCCCAAACCTGAGGGATATGTAAGAGAACGGCACAGGTAACAAAAATTCCCCCATTTTTGTTGTTCATTGTTGGAAGTTCAAAGCACATGAAAGGGCTCAGCAAAGAACCATAGGGATCACATTTTATTCACCTCTTCAATTAGGGGGAAGGATGTACCAAGGAAGTGAAGAAATTCAGATAAATGGAGAGGAAATGAAGTGGAGCAATAAAATTCAAAATAATGATAATTTGCATAAACTCAGGTGTTTTACTGTTAGTAAACTGAGCAATTGAATGATTTGGAATATAAAAACATGCAACAAAAGGCACACAAATAATTTAAAAAAGGGAACGGTACAATGTTTTTTGTGGTACTGGCCACACAGGCTGTAACTTATGAAACAAGACTGATGAAAACAAGACTCAGCAGTTTGGACCTCTTTGTTTCATTCCTGTGATGAAGATGAGAGTAGAGACATGTAACTTAAATCAGGTTTGGTTTTTTTTTTCTCTCTCTCTTAACTTCTGGAAGGTTTTAAGATAGTGCACTGCAGAATTAGGTACAAAAATACAGACAGACAGATGAGCAGGAACGTTCATGATGAAAGAAGATCTGTACCTTTGGTCTTTCAACCATGATTTTTTTTTTACAGGTCCTCTTCTTATTGTTTTTGCTCTGAGGACTTTACTCACTCTTTCTTCCATGCCACCCTCTATACTTCTCCTTTTAAGATGTGAACTCATCCTTTCATGCTGGCTACCCTTCAGTGAAGGCTGTCTTGCCATCACCCACCAGTGAATGCCAGTGAGCACCACCACCCAGCTGGCCCTAGTAAAGCAAATAAAGCCATAGTGAGTCTGAACATGTGTCAAATCCGCTCTCACCCAAGAAAGATGTTTTATACTGTGCGATTGTTTTCTGGTGAATCTGTGCTCTGCTCCCTCTGCAATATTCATTAACACAAGTCACTTGTACAGTAAATATTTATTTAACGTTAAGATTTATACAGTGTCTTTCCCTACAGCATCTAGGTGGTATTTGCAGAAATTAAAAACATAAGTTATATGAAGCTTTCAATAATGTTTTGCATTAAACTGCTACTGTTGTCAGAAATAAATCAGCCATATTGTCATGAAATGAAATAAACCTAACAAAACCCAAACAAGCAGAAGTACAAAATCAATCAACCAAAAGCTAACCAAATAAATGTGGCTTGCATAAATACAAGCAAGAAAGATTGGCTATCAGCTGCATCTCTGAAATACCTAGACATGAATGAAAGCAGGCATCATTAATCTGCATTGATTGCACTTGTTTGCTGTGCCATGCTTCCTATCTGACCTGAACACTAGCTGGAAGTCATATTGCTAACGTTATTTGTAGGCAGATGTATGTTTGCAGCAGAGCTGATGTTAAAGGCGAGCAATCACAGTAACTGCTAAGTTTAGGAATGTGAAAGGGGAACATTTTTCTCTGGCAGCAAAGGCAGTTTGAGGGCTTCCAGCCTTGTTGCTCATTTTCTCTTTTGTCTCTCTGTTCATCACTCCAGTGGTTGCTTAAGGGCAGCCATTAGTGCAATTTTGCTATATGGTCAATCGGTGAGTTGGTTTAGATTAAATACCTCCAAAAGCACCATTAACAAAGAAAATCAGAAAGAACAGCAAGCTCCTCCAGTCATTGCACTGATCCAGTTTAGGACACAACATCACAAACAGCTAAAGCAGCACCATTAAGAGACCACTGACCTCTGGGAATGAGAAAAGAGGAAGAAACAGAGGCTGCAGAAAGCTTTTCAGCCACATTTACTGCCAGGGAAAATGTTTGTGTTACTACACACCAAGTTAGGGAGCTGTGCCAGTCTCCAGCAGTGGCTGCTGGAGAAAGAGGGACTTTTTCCCTTGCCAAGGCCCTCAGATGTCTGAAGCTGACTCTGGTCACTACAGGCTTACAGATACACAGCTGTGTGTGAGCTGATATTTTAAACACAGCACACACTATTGCTTTGTTTTCACTTTTTGTGTTGGGCTACATGCTCAACCCATGGTAAGGCCACTTAATTGACTAACATCACACATCCAGGTTAGGGAGGCTGCAATAAACAATTGCTTTGCTGTTTGCATACATTATTTCTAAAGGCTTCCTTTAGCAACTGATTTCTCCCATAATAAAATACACAAAGAGAGTGAGGGAGCCCGAATCTGCCATAGTGCTTCCAACTGAGCAGTTCTCACTGAAAGGCTGCCAGTTCACTAGGTACCTACGTGGAAAGCCAAGCACTTTCAAAAACCTCATCCACTTTCAGAGCACCTTCTGCTCCATGATCTATACTTCTATTTTACTTTTCCACCAGCTGATTATTCAGGTTTTAAAGTGCACTGGATTAAGTTTGGTTTTCATTTGTACCCTGTCACAGAAATAGCATTACCTAGCTGTAGAAGGGAGCAAAAATTAATCCAGAGTGGTTTTGCTTGCATATCAGTCCTGCAGCCATGTCTCTTCCTGCTTGCATTAAGCGGGATTTATTTTTCCCTTCATGAAGAATCAGTGGTTTGACTTCTGATATTACTTAGCATGATGATGCTAGTGCAGGGAGCAGCTCTTATTACAGCAATTTGGTAACAGATGCAGATATAAATGAATATACCTTAGAACAGTGTTTTCCCATCTTTCTTCTTTTAGTACCATATTGTGCTTTTTAAAACATCCTTTACAACACCTTACTCTGGAAATCCATCTGCATCGTTATTCCCTTTAAAGACCATCTTTGGTGAAACAGATTTCACAGGCAATGTAGTGAGGGTTTCATAGGAAATTGGATTTTTTTCCTCACTTTGTTGTACGAAAGGTTAAAATTTATTTCTGTTTGATCGTGCACACCTCAAAGATGTCCCCTGCAGGCTCTGTCTGCTGGCAGTTAACATGGGTTTAAAGAATGCTCTCTAGGCCATTTTGCAGTGAGAAAGTAGTAGGTCTTACATGGAAATGCAAACAAAACCTTTAAAGCTTTTGATCTTCTTGGGGACTTGATGAAATCTCTTGAGCAAATTGAAGGATTACATGCAACAGCAAATATGTACAAGTATAACAAATTAACCGTAAATGATATAACTAATCTAAAATGGAAGTATAAGATCTTACTGTCTTATGGTAGCATGTGAACTTTGTTTCGCTAAAACTCTGGGATATTTTAAAAGAAATGGTAAATGACTATTGACTACAAATATTCATTCAAATGCAAAAGAGAATTGCTCTGGGGTTTCTTTTCCTTTAATCTCCTTCTGATTTGATCTAAGCACATCCTTCTAACCTTAATGCAGAGGGGTGGGAGGGAGGGGGGGGACAAACTGTGAAATTCATACTGCTAATCCCCTGAGGACTTTCTAATCAGACAAGAGCCACTAGGGAGATAGTTTCCTAAAGATCTTTTGTTTCTCCTCATGTAAAGAACACCGAGAGCAGGTAGGCTGCTGCGCACAGTACACTGAGACTTTTGCATGGTAAAACAATAACATTTTGAAAGGCAGCAGGATTACCATATCTTCTTGTACTAATTGTCATTCAAAAAGGTGACCTATAAATTTCCCCTTGCTTTGAGCAGAGGTGGCATGTTGACCTGGTCAACCCAGGTTCAAGTGTCATTGATTGGATGATGATGGACAAGGAAGAGTCCTTTGCCAGACATGAATCTACTTGACATTTCACTCATCAAGCACCTTGGGTTTATTTTCTAAATCAGCCTTTCCCCTTGCTTTGCTTACAGTTTAGCAACAGTGGCATGCACAGGCACATCATCATGTTTGCATCTGGTCACAGCTCTTGGGAGCAGGCATGAAGGAAGAAAAGCCTATGGATAATTTTCACTTCACATAATTTTTAAATGAATGGGGTGAGCAGCAACCAGGACTGAAACACTGAGAAACTCACATCATTAGGAACTTCAAAAGAGGAGGACTGCAAAGTTTCTCTTGCAGCACCATCAACCAATTTGTCATCCCTTTGGGAATGCGTCTGTTCAAAATGCTAGAAAATAATTCACAATCACGATAACAGTTTGAAAAAAAAAGTGATCACCTTTATCAGGCCCTTTTGAAGTTAAATGTATCTCATTTTGAGACATGTAAAGTACTCTTAATATAGTCAGCCATTAAAAAGATCATGTGCAGAAGGCTGTGTCTCTTACCACTCTTGTGATTACAGACAGGGTTACAGATCTATGTTCTCTATTGAAATCATGCAATCAAGCCATTCAAACTTGTCATTTAATTAGTACCACTGCCTGAAATGTTTAACAGGTTCCAGACATTAAGGTCCTGTTTAAAACACAGGTTTTGCATCTGCCTTTCCAGTTAAACAGGTATAACCTTGAATGTGAACTGAGTAGGAATAACGTATTGGCACCGCACATTGTGTTTCAGCCACACAGAAAGTGTGTCACTTGAACCATATTGCTACTGAAAACACAGTACAGTACTCCTCCCCTTCCCACACCAACAGAGGTGTAAGTTTATTAGGAGAAAAGCGCTTCATTGTGATATGAACGACTGACAATTGGGAAAGGGAATAGACTGCAACACTTGGCTAGGCATGCCAGCCTAGCCATTTCAGTATCAAATGTTGGCAGAATGGGTATCATTGTGTGAACATGCTGGGTCATAGGCCAGCAGCAGCAGCAGTGCCTGCCAGTGTACAGTAGCCCACGCTGGGAAAACGAGGCTGAGAGGTCTGAGTGGGGCCCAAGGCAGTCAGAGGAAACAGAGTGCTTCTGCTTATCAGAAGATGACTGTCCTATCAACTAGTATGAGCCCCACAGAGTGCAAAGGCTTTTCGGCACTGATTTGCCCTGTCAGGATGACAGGCTTATCTGAGACATCCCCATGCTGTCTAGGACAGGTATCTGCGGTCTGGTGGATTTAGGCACCACTCCCTCCCTTGCAAGTTTACCACCAGTGTTGAGCCTCCCATATACTAGCATTCCCAATAATAGTAGCAACCGGTTTGGCTCGCTATACCATGCCATTGAGGCCCAACACTCATACAGAGTGAAGCACTGAATGCATCTGTCCAAATTCGCAAAGAAAATGTTTGTTCACTCCAAAAAAGCAGTTTTACTCCAGCTGAAAAAATGATAAATTCATGCCAAGTTTGAGGATTTTTTTTTTTCTCTTCCCAGAACAGTTAAGACATTTTATCTGCTGTTCAAGGACACCTTAATTTAACATGGAAAGAGAAGGTCTAATTCTCTATTCCCTGAACTCTGGTGTCTGAATTAAACATCTTCATTATACAAAGTTGATTCTTGTTTGGCATTTTTTTATTTTTCAAAGGTGAAGGAAGTAACTTCACAGCGAAAACTGAGAGCACTTTTGGGTGATGCAGTATTTTCATTCAGCTTGCAGACTGTAAAATCAGTTTTCCGATCTCTATTAATGTGAATATATATATGTGCTCTTTCTACTAATACAATATGATAAAAATCTCCCTGAAAGAAATGTCCAGTTCTGATATATGCAAAAATACAGAAAAATGTTTGGTGAGCAGTGTTGAGCAAGCAGAGACTAATAGGTATAGGATGATGGAAGAACACTCCAGGAGGAATTGGTACTTCTGACTTAATTGTATAACTTAATGGGAGAAAGAGAGATAGTACTAGTTCCCTGGATGTTTTTCCAGCTGCCTTTGGTAAAATGTACAGTGACCATGACAGCAAACAGGAATCTGAAAAATATGGTGGAGTGTAAGTAAGCTGCAAGTCAAATACAGCATAAGAATGATGTGGTGATTTGGGAGCATCAAGGCAGAATATAGGCACGGCCTTGTCAAGGATCTGCAAATGTTTTCTATGAGAATGAGCTGTGAGTTCCCATCGTGTGGAAAACAGAAATTCCCTGTAGAACAGCTGAAGCCTTCTGCTCCACAGCCTTGTGGCTGCTGCCTGGGTTCTCTAACAAGGGCTGAGCCTGGCCCTTCCTCACACAGGTGCAGTTACAGAATTTCCTTCCTTTGCATAATTGATCATTTTCAGGATTCTTTCCAGAACTTAGTATCTTTGAGATGTTTATCCCTCTCTCAGACTTGGATTAAATTAGTTGGGAAATGCAGGGAAGAAAGGACAGACAGATGGAGGGCTGACCAGTAAGGGGACAGACAGAAAGTACAATCCTCTAAAAAAAGCTTGTGAAGTCGCTTTGCAACCTGTTTCTCTCTGAATTTCTGCAAGTACAGCTAATAAAAAGCCAGGAATTTCCCATCTTTGGTTATGAAGAGGAAGTTTCCAAGATCGGAGCCACTGATAAACTGAATGGCCCCTCTCTAAATTGCCTTATTACTTCCGTCTCCCTCCCCAAGCTTTGAGTACAATAAAATATTTATATGCACCCTGGCAATAGCCCAACTCAAAAATATTATACAACTGGTCCTATTGATTTCAGTGCCTGTGGAATAAATGACTACCCATGTCAGTAAAGCAGAAAGAACCAAGACACCAAATTATAATATTTAAAATATGTATTTTAAATAGCTATAAGAATTCTCCAGTAATGAGTTTTCATCTTTTAAATTTTTTTAACCACTGCCTTAATACATGGTCTTATGCTTTAAAATTTAAAATCTTCACAGAATGATCCTGTCCACACTGAAGGACATCTCTGTGTGACAGTAGGAAGCAATCTAGCTTGGACCATTTCTACATGGGTTTTCACAATAACAACCAATATGATACTCTGGATTTTAGAGGGGTTATATAGCTCATTTCCTTTGATTTTTCTCCTTTAGATTGTAACATAAATGCTCTGTAAAACATTCCACTGCCTAATTTTAGAACAGAAACTGATCTCTAGAGAAAAAGGGATCTTTTACTGGCTGAGAAAAAAAAAAAGTCAACATCAACTAAACTGTAAATGAAGCCCAGGGCACTTGCTAAGTACATATTGCTCTTAAAAAAAGGCACATAAACAATAACCTTTCACAGCAAGTCTGTACTTAAATTCATGTTGGGGAAATGTAGAGGAATTCTCATGCAAATGAAACGAAATGGTTCTTAGGACTGGTTTGTCTGAGTAAGTAGCAGCTATATGAGCTCTGAAAGGGAAATTTATCTGGAGGAAAGATTATTTTTGCCAAAATGATTAAGCATTTGGGGAGATGACTGTCAAAACAGAACTGCAAACTTTCTTGGTTAAAATCTTTATTGATTAAATTCCTCTGAAAATATTCATAGGACAAAGCCATAAACACATTTTCTATTCCACAATGCAATAAAAAAAATAAATCAAATATATCAAAATAACATTAAGGGTGACTGTAAATTTCAGTCAGATCTGATGATACAATAAATTTCACGTGCAGGAGAAAAATGAGGAAATTATATTTAGGAAGCATATACTTCCTAATGTTGCATTTAGGAAACATACATTCTTTTAAAGTATTTACTTTCTGAAAGGATTCAAAAGCATTTTGTAGAAATGTAAATTAGGCATAAAATGGTGAAAGGCCTTTTTCTAAGGCCTTTCTCAGCAGCTGTAGATGTGTTATGAGACATAAGACACGTGCTGTTCTCCATTAAGACTCAAAGCAGAACAAAGCAGAGGAGAGAAGGTGTAAAGGGAAGGAGGCATATGAAAGATCTGTCTTTGCTCTTGGTATAAAATAACAAAGCTGGTTCTTCCATCAGATTTTTGTCACTGAACAGAGGCACAAGCTCACCCCCTCCCTCCTGCAGGCCAGGGTCTCTACATAGAGTTCGATGGAACGACAATTTTGAAAAATCCAAACAACACCTTTTATTTCATCTTTTAAGAGTAATGGTGTAACTGACTTACCAGAATGAAGTGCCATCATCTAAACTTGGGGTGCCTGTTGACCTGTGCAAGAGTTTGGATCTGACCCCTTGTGAGTTCCAGAGATGTGCTACTGTATTTGTATTTTCACTATGAATCACACGGCTTTTATTTGACTAGAATCAATAAATTGAAAATATGTTGTTCTTCTGAGTTACGACTTAACATGCTATTTTTCAGCAGAACCAACATTCTTATCAGCGTATGTAAACACTCTGCGACTGTATCTCTTGAGCAATAACACAGAACGTGATAGTGAAGTGCCTGCTATTTAGATATCATTTCCTTAATAGCAAAGTTACACGAAGAAGACTCCTTGCAGCTTGGTAAGTGGCATACATATATTTTTTTTATTAGCAGACATTCTGAAAAAACCTTCCTAAGTATCTCTGCTGAATAGCCACCTGGTCATCAGCTGCTCTGATGTTCAGGTCCACACCCACCACAGCAGCCTGCTAGAGAGCTAATTCTTCTTTCATCTCAGGAAATTACTGAAGGTACTGGGACAACTATAAGTTGAAGACATCAGAAATTAAAATACTTCAGAATTTCTGATCTTGGGGGAAATAAGGCTAGGAGCTTCATTCACATTTTAATCTGATTTAGAAAAGAATAATCAGGAGACTGGGAGAAGGAATATTTATTTAAACTAAGTTTCAGCTCAGCTTTGTTTAATAGTGGTGAATCCAGCACAGAAAGAGACTGCTTCTCTATATATTAACAAAGAAAATGTTCACCCAATCAACCCTAAGTACTGTAATCACCCCCTATTTGTAAAATTAGGCTGAGCTGTTTTCAAATAAAGAGATTTTAAGGACTGAAAGTGGCACTTAGATAGAATGTCATCTATCCAAAATCAAGCTCCGCCCTCTTGCTTGACTAGACAACTGCTCCTTCTCTGGCACTGACACCACTGCTGACTTAAAAGCTGTTATAGCTGTTGCTCAACAAAGCACATAAACATAACCATATGGCACGAAGAAACAGAGTCATTGCGAAGAAAAGAGATCAACAGCCTGCTTTCAAACTCTCCCTGGTCAGCAACTGCTGAAAAGCAAGTGCAGTTTAATCCTCACCCAGAGCTGTACCTCTCCAGAGAATTTGGGGCACTGTTGGTCTCTGCCTGTGGTACAACCATCTGAAGGGACATTGTGAAAAATGAGAGGTGAAATGAAGTCTACCAATATCCTAGGAGGCTGATAGCACACAGATTCGGTCAATTATTAGAAAAAAGTGGTTGCACTGCTGCACACAATCTCAGCTCAAATTAATTAGTATTAGAGTCATCTTTTCCATAAATGGCAATTTTGACTGCAGACTAAACTGGTTTGTAATTAGTGTGTTGACCACTTATAAGGCAATTAAAAAAAATAGTACTTGTTTGTGACATCCTAGAAACAAACATTTGTTAAGCCTAAATATTCTTTCTGTGTAGAAAATATTTATGAAACAAAGTCATCCGTGTTTGTGTCCAGTTAATCTGAGATAGTGTTCAAAACCAGCTTGTTCTAAAAATATTGCTAAACTAAACTGGCAAAGATCCCTGGAAAATTAGCTTAGTTGCCTCAAGAACTTAGGTATGCAAACTGAATTCACTAGAAGCAGTATAAATCTTGAACGCTGAGTTATTCAGAGCACTTTCTACACCTCCTTTCCAGGATTTTCCTGCCTATAAATTGTGCCATTCTGCTCCTGCTATCCTGCAGCACCTATCTGGATTGTGTAGTCTCTGATCACACAAGAACATCCAACAGTAATTTGTATATTTAAGGAGACTACAATATAACCTGAAGGATGTAAATATAGCAGGACAGAAGACAGCTGCCCCAACAACTCTGCTTCACCCTCTTAGGAGCTTACTGCAATGACTGCTTTCACTTCACTAGCCATACTAATTTCAGCATTATGTTTTTCCTCTTCTGCGGTAAACGTTTTCTTTCCTGTTCTGTCTTTGAGGTAAAAGCTCTCAGATAAAAGACGAAGCCTTCAGTTCCTCTTCCCCAGCCATCTGCAGCAGAGCCACACAAGCGGTGAGCTCCAGCTTTTCAGGGTAGCTCATGTTATTTATGCTGCTTGTCTGGCATCTACCAAAGTGGACCTGAAGCAGACTGTGCCCACATGATGCTTCCACAATATAAATTTTCTACAACAAGCACTTCCCCAACCACTCCCTCAGCCATTATTGCTTAGGCTTGGTCAGGATGGATGCAAATATAAGTAGGTGTCTTAAGGAGAGGTTTTATTTGAGGGAGGACAGAAGTGTTGTAGTGTCCTCAAAGGAGAGGAAACTGGTTAGAAGACAGGCTTTCCTATGGAAAAGATAAACACAGGTTCTTGTTTGAGAAACTTTATCCTAGCTCCTATCATATGCTTCTATTTATCTTCCAGCTCATGGCCTGGCATGAATTTTGGAAGAACAAAAAACTCCACAACAGAAGTGTTTCTTCCTGTTGCTTCCGCTTCAGAGGGTGCCATGATAGTGGTGATCCCTCAGCTTCCTCCCTGCTTTGGGAGGGGAAATGCGGTGGACCTACCCACAGAATTCCTTCGAACTGTGCAGGTACAGATGCTATGCTCCCCTTGCTCTGTGTTTGCTTCTAATTGCTTGGGATTTCATTGAAGAAACATGCCGTTTATTGTAAAATTCTCAAGTAAGTAAACCTTTTGCTGAAATATACTCCTTTCAATGGGAAAACTAGATTTTGTTAAAAAAAAAAAAAGGTGTATGAGGATTGATTGACTGATTTAAATTTCTTCTGGAAAGATGATCCCTTTTTTCTCTTTTTATGCCTATCTCCACCGAGACTTTTTATTTTCTATTTTATTGGTGGAAGACTTACGTGATTTAAAGTCACCCCCAAATGATCTGGCATTCCATCATAAACTTTGCCTGAGTTTCTTACAAAAAATCTCTGCAAAGCTTTTATTCTAAACAAAACTAGGGCTAAAAAGGGACTGCTCCCTGGTTTTAGTTTCTAAAGCTGAAATAACTGATCAGGTGGTAGACTTAAACCTAATAACACAGGATAATGAACTGGATTTTCATGTCATGTGAACAGGGGAGAAGAACCCAGTAAAGGAAAGACTGTTTAATTTCTGAGAATACTGACCCTATTCCTCTCACAGACGTTTCAGTCTATAGCAATAAATATTGCATTTAGACATTTAGTATGGTTATCTAGGCAATTTATGTTTTCCTTCTCTCCTGCTCTGGTTTAATGCTTGAATACTTTTGAAGCAAGTAGATATTCAAGTGCCCAACTGTGTTATTTTTTAAAAGACAAATGTAAAAGAAAACGTTGAAAAAATACCCCCTGGTACTGTGCTTTCAAACAGCCAAAACAAAAATTAAGATGATATTAGGAAAGAAGGAAATACTTGGCTGTGTTTTTTATAGACAAATCTTGCTCTGATATTCTGTCAGTACACCAGTATCTTGTTAGATGCATCCTGACTAAATGCTGTTTTAAGAAAATAAAAAAATCATTAAAAATGTGTTGTATCTGTTCAAATCAAGGCCCTAGTAATCAACTTTGGACCCCCAAGGTCACTTGGTCAGCTTGTGATTACAACAGCAACTTCAGTGTTCAGTATTGTCCTACGGCTGTGGCAGGTCAATGGAAAAATGTTCTTTAAACACCATAAGCATCTGATTGTGCAATACCTAAATCAGTGTCATTGATTATTCACAGTGCTGGACCGCTCAAAGCTGGGGAAGTAATTAGGGCTTTTTGTGTGGATTATCCACTGAGAAAGGTCAAATAACTACAAACAGTGCCAGAAAACAGGAGTCACCAAGGACCTCAGGCTCCGTGATCAGTTAAGAAATGCTAAAGCAGGGTTTGATAATGATGTGCTTATGCCAGGTTCTACAGGATTTGATCATTCTGTCATAGAAATCCAATGAAGCATGAGTGATGGCTACTTTTTCTCTTGAAGCTTGCTTTAGGTCCCTGATGCCCATCAGGCAAGTTTGTCAGTGAAACTTGACTGAGAAGAATTTAAAAGGCATATTTTTCTCCAAAGGGAAATGTACATATATGTATGTATACTTATGTATGTAAGTAAATGACTGCCCAGTCATTTTAGACACATACTTTTCTAATTTAGATCCAAATACTTGTTTTGTTTCATCTTTTGTCCTCCCTGCTGAAAAACCTGCTTTGCCAATGTGCCACGCTGCACCCACTCACAGATCTTTTACCAGAATTCACCTCCAAACTCTCCAAATGGGAAGTCTGTACAAAGAACAGCCTTCTGCTAATGACTTTCTCCTTTATTGAAATGTGAGAAGCAATAAAAGAAGTCCCTAGTTTTGTAACAGCATTTCCAACGTTTGCTGAGTTTACAGAGGCACTGCTACTTAGCAACACCTTGTAAATTTAATTGCTAAGCCAGGGTGTACAAAGCATTCCAGTTCCATATGGGAGACATTCCTTACAGACCTCCTTCCCTGGGAGCTCCCAATGTTGTAAATCTCTTCCCCTCCTCCCGTCTCCGAATTGCACTAACACGCTGTAGCAGCGATCCACATTTCCCCCTAGTCATTCCTTTCCATTGATCATTTAAATGAGGGATTATTCTGTTTTCCCATTTTAGCCCATGGATCAATTGTTTAAAACAATAGACAGACGTTAGTTCAGAAAATTGGTGCATCAAGAGAAACACATAAAGACACTCGTTGCACAGGGGAAAGTAATTTTGCATTACTTTGGCCAAGGGAAAAAGCTAGTGAAAGAAGACACACAACAAAAGGAAACTTAAAGGAAAAAAAATAGTGGTAGCTAACAGTATGTAGATTTGGCCTCATTAAAGGCAGAGTCTCATAATGCCTGTAGTGAAAACACAGGAAGGGAGAGCAGGATGGTGCTAGTCAGATGGAAGCAATGGGGGCAATTCACAACCCTCTGGCTTCTGCTTCACCATGGAAGACTATTTCCACTGTGCAATGAATACTTGAGGTTTTTATTTTTAATTGAAATCTTACATCACTGGAAAGAGAAGTGGAAGACTGACAAACTTTTGACAGATTGAGCAGTTAGGCCATCTTGTAGGACTTGGTGGCTAAAGAGTATGGAAAGATGAATAATTCCCCTAGGCTCAGCAAGGATATAAAGGTAGGCATTTAGATACTCAGTGTGATTTTAGCCCTTGAACTTATGGTTTTGGCAAAAGAAAATAACTTGTCCTGGTAGTGACAGCATTCTTAAAGCTAACAGGGTGGTCCATCTTCTTTAAATGTCTGCTTAAACATTGTTATCTGGAAAATCTCTGTGTCACTTTCGCCTTAGGACCCCCATTGAACTCCAATATTAATGATGTGGAATAAACATTTCATTACTACAACTTAAGTTAGGCCCAGTCCTGTCAGGCAATACTGCAGCCCAATTATTAAATTCATATAATAAATTCCACAGGGTGATTCATTTACCTTTAGTGTTCTTAAATTTGCTACGGTTCTATATTCGTCACAATATTAGATATCAGGCCCATGTGTTTTGCAGACTTCTGGAACCAATTTATTTGTATTTTTTTATCTTCTCTCCTTGCTTTCCACGGAGAAAGTAGGTAGCTTAGGTATAAAGCAGGGGGAGTGATGAACAGGCAGAAAGCCATAACATGCAGAGTCAGCTACATGTCTTTTTCCGTCAGAGGAAGCAGCACTGTAACATTCCAGGCTTTCTGGTACTCTCCAGCAGAGTTTTTATTTGACCAACAACTGTTACTCAGAAAATAAATGCTTGGATAAAAAAAAAGAAGATAAGATAGGAAATAAGAGGGGAGTGAAAGGCAACGTTTCAAGCGAAATTCAACTCAGAATAAAATGCTGTAGACATCACTTAAGCCTTAGAATAAAGATTTCCTATAGAAATAATATCTGCATGAAAGCTTATTTGACATCCATAAAGCCCCAGGAAAAAGAAGTGCAGTGCCTCTGTTGCTGAACTTATCGCAAAATGGCATTACTATATGCACAAGGGAGCCAGTGCCAATTTTTGCAGGTATCCAGCTGCAGAACGTTACATGAGGCCGAATGGATGCAAAGCAGAGATGCCCCGATCCACATGCATTCCCATGGCTTTTGGGGCCCTAACGCCTGCTAGGAGAGTGTGGGAAGGCTGAGATGGCAGTGCTGGGCTGAGCTGCTGGCAGCCCTGCCCGCTGGGCACAGGCTGAGGGAAGAGGGCATTTCATATCCTTCCGCTGCTCAGCGCTTCCCCTGCACTGTGTCCAAATATTTGGGCAAGCAACAACTATGGCTCAGGGCAGACTTTCCATTCCAGGGTGAATTTGGAAGCTCTTCTGTTCTACAGTTAATCCTCACTGGGGTTTGAAGCCTTAGCACTATTTTCCATCTAACAGTGACAGGGAGATTTCACTATGGCTGTTTTATCATCCATACACAACAAAGAGGATTTGAGTTCTGGCAGTTGCCATTATTTCAGTCAGTAGCAATAGAAGTATTGCTTAACTATTTAATCAGATTTTTATTTTATTTCCCACTATGACTTATCCAGTAAAACTTTATTGCAACATATTGCAACTTAAGGTATATAGCTCTCCTATCAACAGCTGTATTCTGATTCGTAGTCCAATAAGCTTTCTCGCTGCAGATTTCATGTGTACATTTGTGTTGAGGTGTAATATATCACCGCAGCATTTTTAAACTCAGAGCAATAATGTATTCAATTAGGTTGGAAATAAAACATCTACTTTTCCTTACACTAAATCTTTTACTAAGCCCTCTACATCACATGTTCAACAAGGAAATAATACATGTCATTCAGACTACGGGTTATTGTAGACTGCTGAGGGAAACATGAAATTCTGGAGGTTTCATCAGACCTGTGAAATCCTGGAACATGGTACGTGTACAAATTAGAAAAGGATGTAATATGCGACTAATGACACCTCTTGGGATATTCTTTGAGCCCATATTTACTGTTATGATCAGTAGGTTCATTTAAGCTGGAGGAGCTGAAAAGTAATATGAAAGTCGAGTAAAAACACCTCTGAGTTCATTAGATGTGGTTGTAATTCAAACTCAGAAGGCATTTCTTTTCTTCTCTGTCATTTTTCATATTACTGGAAATATAGTGCTTGAGCTCCTAATAAAAGCATTATACACGATCACATATCTACAGTCCCTGCAAAGCACTTTTACACCTCAACATCTGTAGCAGTGCCTCAGTCTGAGCTGCACCCTAATTCACCCCAGATGCCTCTTTAAAGCAAATACTGTAGCAGGGCTACTGTTCATAATATTTTCTGAGCATTGCCTTTATTACTTTAAAAGACTTTGAATTTTCAAGTGTCACAGACATCTGCAGTCACTTTTCTCTTTTTTTCTTGTGGAAGGAAAAAGCTATATCGCATGTTTAAATACGAATAGAGATTTTGGTAATATTCACCCCTGGAAACACCAATTGTTGACTATACATCAATCCCTATCCATCAGCTGCATTATCTAACAAGGATTTCATTATATGCTGTCTCTGCTCAGCAGAGCACACACTCATGCCAGTATTGTATTGGCTATTGCTTTGAGCACTCTCAGAGAGTGGCATGCCAGAGCTCTTTATCCACACTTCAGTCAGCATTTCATCAGCTCAGAAGTGTGCCAGATGGCCCACAGTGTTTGGTGATGCTCGCTTCACAGCCAGGATTGTGGTAAATGAGACTCTATAAGGACAGGTCCCCAAACAATTCTCTCCCTTTCAGATAGGGTAGTGTGGATAAGGGGCTCAGCAACCTTCTCAGCATTGCTGTAAGGAAGGAGACAAACCAAACAGAACTGTAGGGATCCGCAGTACTAGAAGCACTGGGAAAAGCAGAAAACAAAGCACACTCTTAGAGAAAGGTTTTCCCAGCTTCTGAGTTCTATAGATGTGCAGGTTTCTGTGGCCAGATGAATACCTACACAAACCTTCACCCATGCTATCCATATTTTGGAGTCTTATCTCAGAGTTCATAAGGACCATGGTCAAACTTTGGCTATCGCAGAACCACAGAGTGGTTGGGGTTGGGAGGAACCTCTGGAGATCATTTAATCCACCCTTCCTGCTCAGAGCTGGGTCAGCTGGGGCAGATTCCTCAAGATATTGCCCAGTTGAATTTTGATTATCTCCAAAGATGGAAACTCTGTGACCTCTCTGGACAACTTGTTCTAGTGTTTGATCACTCTGAGCCTTCTTCAAGCTGAACAGTCCCAGCTTTCAGCCTCTCCTTTTATGTCAGATACTCCAGCCCATTAATCATCTTCATAGCCCTTTGCTGGACTTGCTCCACTATGCCCATGTTTCTTGTGTACAGGAGGGCTCAAAACTTGACACAGCACTCCACATGTGGTCTCACCAGTTCTGAGTACAGGGGAATAATCACCTCCTTTGACTTGCTGGTTATCTTCATTACGCAGCCTAGGATGCTGTTTGCCATCTTTGCCAAGAAGGCACATTGCTGCTTCATGTTCAGCTTGGTGTCCACAGGGTCTGAGGTCCTTTTCTGCAAAGCTGCTTTCTGGATAGTCAGTGAGAGTTTTGTTGTGGGAAATAGTGTTAAAACCCTTCCTAAAGTCAAGATACACAGCATTCTTTGTTGTTCACTCATCCACTAACCCAGTCATCTCATCATAGAAGGCTATCAGGTTGGTTAGACACAATTTCACTTTCATAAATCCATGATAACTACTCCCAATCACCTTCTTGTGCTCACAGGTGAGTCTAGATAATATCTGATCCAGGCAGGACAAAATCTTCCATAGGTCATCTTTTGCCTTGCAACACCTTACTTTGTGGTATGCTGACACAGATTTCAAAAAGAAGATGACAAGGATGTGGGCAATGCAGGTGCCCTGGTCCACTGGAACAAGTTACCTCCTTCTGAATAAAGACAGGAAGGCTAAGACAGCATTTATGGCTGTGAGACAAAGGTTGATATATGATATCAGTGGAGTAACAAAGACCATTTTTCTACAGTATGTTGTTGCTGGGCTGAAAGCATAGCATGCCCAGTAAATCCTCTGTGTGTGGTGGAGCTTTTGATGAAGCAAGTGTGCATGAGGGTGTGGAGACTGTGGAATCTGGTTGGCATGGTGGTGTGGCACTGTTTAGTGGGACATCTATTGTCAGAGGTAGACTGCTTTTGCAGTGGCACCCCTGATTTGGGAGCTGTTGAAAAGCTGGAGATGCAACTGAGAGACACTGCAGCTCATTTGCCAACGCTTCCTCCCCTGGCTCCAAGCTTCAGGATGGGCACTTGCAAATTCACTGGTACTTTGGGCTAAAGTGTTTGAAGATGTTTAACTCCTAAATAAATATGCTCATACCTCTTACATGCATGCCATCACAACTGAGCAACTCAAAGACCAATATTAACAATTTCTTGTGGGTTTGGATTTATTTTTTAAATTCGGTATTACATTAAGAAAGGATCCACCCTTGAACACTTCTTGAAGAAAAATCACACTGATGTCAGTTTTCTGTCAGGTAAAGAAACCAGAAGATTTACTCCTCATACTTCCTTTCTTGCATAGTCTATTTAGCAACTGATCCCTTTAAAATGAACCCACGGTAATGGGAATATTCATATTAAAAATCTATGTAAAATTAGTTATTGTTTAAATATGAAAGCTGTGACCTTTTTGGGACAAAGAAAAAGGAAAGGTACAATATGTGTTTAAAGCATGTAGTATATATTTTAATCTGTCCAGTCTCATTTTCAACCCCATTCTCCCACATTGCCCACTTAGGCAGCTATCAGAGCACTTGCAAAAACAGTGTATTTGATGACTTAATAGACAGTTTAAATTTTGTGGAAAAAATTTCAAATAATTCCTCACAGCTCATTTTTTAATTTGAAAAATGACAGACGTGAAAAACAAATCTAACCTCCCATTATAGAACACCAAATTGAAGCCTTTCTGAGTAGATATGACAGTGAATACGATTGCACCAAAATATAATGGAAGCAGCTCTTCTTTATTTCTTTTGCAGTGTAACACCTCCCACGTAGGTATTTTTAAAGTAAAGCAAGACTCATGCTTTGAATTTCATGGAATACAATCCAGTGGGGGAAGACAGGGAGAGGAAACAATCAGGGAGAGAGTTTGAGCTGACAGTGCAGTTTCTTTGTGGTGGCAGCCACATGTATTCATAAATATTTTACAAGTGCAGCTTTTGGACTAGTAAATTTAACTGCCACATTAATGCAGCTTGCAAGTTTATAACCTGGACATTTGTGTGTTGTGAATGTCCAGTATTGTGCAGATGATGACAGTAAAGGGTTTATATTTTGAAGGCTTTTCTCCTGTAGAGTGCTTTCTAGCTGTAATACTCTTGTGTTACACAGCAGTTGTGCTTCTTGTATAATAGTACATAATCAATTAATAATTTCATTGAAAGATGTCACAAATATACTCTTTATTAAATATTCAATGCTGTCCATGAATGGGATAGAATCTTTTCATGTCCAAGAACATGCCAGAAGTGCTGCAGAAAAGCTGTATGCTTTTTACATTCAATGCATTTTATTATTAACACTATAGAGGTTCTAAATGAAAATGATAAAATTAAATGTAATCAGAATCAACTGTGAGCAAAATGATTGCAACTGACATTCAGAAATGTTATCAAGATCACAAACACCACTACTCAGCATTAAGATTGCTTCTCATAAGTTGATGTTAAAATTAGTGGTCATTTGGAGAGCTTAAATATGATTCAGCAAATGGTGTGGATCTTTCCACTTATTTGGACAAAGCAGAGAGAGAATGACAAATGGTGTCCTAAAAGGAAGATGACATTGTTGAAGGGCAGACTAGAACAAAAAAAAAACCTAGAGGGTCTGGAAATGTGTGAAGAGAAAAAGCCAGCTATACTGGACTTGGTGAGGGCAGACGCTATTGCCACCCTACAGAGTAGAGGAGTTTCGTATTGAATCTTTTTATCTAACTTCTGGACTCTGACACTATAAAGACAGAAAAAAAGTCAAGGGGAAAGCAATACAAAGTAAGAAAGCACTTTTTTTTTTCTGGAAATTTCTAAATTGTTGTGAAATCTGATTTGCCCTGATCCTGCTTTGAAACGTCTTTAAATCTTTCACAGGAACTACACTCTTGTCTTCAAAACCAGATCCATCTCACTGGCTGTCATGCCAGGGGAGCATTAAGCCCGTGGCAGAGGATGTGGTTTGATTCAGCTTGTCTTCCCGGCAGCTTCTGCTGATGGTAGTTCTGCAGAGCTTTTGATGAAAACTAAACCTTCTCATATCTCAAGCAAAGCCAACAACAAATGCTCTGAGCACAGAAGTCCTCCCCAGTGCAGGTATGCGCTATATGTCTATTCCTCTACAAGCCAAGGTGAATTTATCCCTGTGGACAAATGCTTCAAAAAAGCTGTCTACCAATGGAGCTGATGGCTGGCTGCTTGACTGTTTTCTGCCAGAGTCCAATGCTGTCAATATGCACTGATCTGATTAATCCTTCAGGAGGTAGCAAGGTGGTGCTTGTTAGGTGATATTACACTTCTCAGTGAACTGAACTACATACTAAAAAATTATTCTTTTTTGCCTTTTGTGTGCACACACCACAATACTTTGTGGCCAGTTACAACTAAAACCACTCTTCTAGATAACTTTGGTCTGAAGAATAAGACCCTGTGAAGTGCAGATACCTCTTTGTATTGTTTCTAACAAAAGGGATAAAAGCAGTCAAGTGCTTGTTACAGTAACTCAGGAAAACTGCTTTAAAACGGATTGAATCAATTTCCCTTTATCTTGTTACTTCTGACCTGCACAATTTTAAAGAGTTCAAGCAGTTCAAGCCAAGCAACTGCAATCCACAACTGACATTTTATCCATACATCTCTCTCTTTTTCTTTCTGTTCCAAGGTTCTGCTGCACATCCCACAGGGCTGAGCCTTCCAAGCAAGAGATGAGCCACCTCAGAGGGTATCATGTATTGGAACATGAAATTCAATCTTTCTCTGTAAGAATTACCCAACTACTTCACTTTCTCACTCTGCATTGCATGCATCTGTGCTCAAATGTTTGGCTTCTAGGTGTAAGCACAAAAGATTGTTAAATTTATTTAGTGCCTAGTGTCTTACAGGTGCAATGGAGTAAAGACACAAGGATGCTGTGAGCCTTCCTCCACTAGGGGTTCCATTTACACATAGGTATGTCAAATATTCCCTAAGTAGGTTGATGAGTTTAAAAAACAACAAATCCAAAACACACATAATGTATTCTAATGCACCTCATAATCTTATATGCCTAAGATTTCAAAATGAAGACTTCTCAATGCCTGTGATACCTGCAGAAATTCCCTCTGTTACTGAAATGAATATGAAAATATTGCATCTGTACTTTACCATCAGCCTCCAGCTTTCAGAGAAGGTCTCACTTCTTGCAAATGTTCCAGGAGGTGGGAAAAAAGATTGTTTGTACATATACTGGGACTCCCTTCCCCACTACAACTCTTAATTTTTTCCTAAAACCTCTTTGAAAACCTTTCTGGATGTGATTTATTTTTCATCCCAGTCTCAGATAGATACAGGCAATAAGCAATATGCCCTCTGCTTGCTCCTTTCCAATCTTATATGCACAGTTATTAATCTTCATAATGTTCCTCAGACAGGTCTTTGTTCCCTAATGACTCCAGGTACACCTTTGGGCATATTAGTAGGCAAAACCCCTGGTGTTTTTCATTTCCCATAGTTTAGTTTATGAAACAAGTTCTGAATGTTTACTTAGTCACTCATTCAAATTTGGACCTAGATTTTAAAAAGTGGCAAGCAATCACTACCTTCAGTGTTGCATGGTTTGAGGCTCCTTTTTAGATGTATTTTGAGGACTAAAGATCCTAAGTTTTGTTATAAGTCACTGTCACCGAAGTTGTCTAAGTTCATTTCTAAAGTGGACCTTCACTGTGTCAATCATTTAAGATTAAGACGTGGAGTGAGTTAATGGCTAAAACCTTTCAAAAATGCTACAGAAAATACACAGAATTTAGATTACTACAAGCCACATTGCCAGTCGCTAGAATTCTAATATTTTTGTTTCAGAAAAATGAATAAAAGGAAAATATACTTCATGTATTATAGTGTCAGCCTAATGAACGTGCATTGTAACAAAAGCCATAGAATTTACAAGAAGATGTGTTACTAAAATCCCATCATCAGTGCATCAGATGACCATTACACAAAGTCAGCTAGTTGATTATATGAATTTGCAAGGTTTCTGTTCCTCCTCTGAAATACAAAGTATTGGTCACTGCCAAAGACAACGACTTTATCTAGTTATTCGAGATGGTTCAATATGGGATGGACAGTTCTCTGTTACACAAGACGTTTATGGTGTTTATTTAAGATGACAAAACGAGTGAAGAAAAACTGCTGTGGAAATAAATCCTCTAAGTTTTGCTTCCAAATAATGATTTTGCATCTAGAAGTATAAGCTGTGCTAAATAAAAAACAGATTTGGGCAAGATTTTGAAACATGGCTTTTTCTAACTGTACTTAAACTCTAATATGGCATGCTGGGTTTTCAGCAACGCAGAACATGCTGTAGTGATCCAGACAAAGCTCTTCTGAATAGTAGACTCTGGTCTTAGTGATTTTAAAAGGGCTAAACACAAAATTAAGATTTTACATTAAAAAAATATTTTGAAACTGTATTTTCTCGTTGGTTGTGGTTTTTTTTTTCTATTAATCACCAGCCACAGAACAAGCAGAGGAAAATAACACAGAAACATTATTTCCATGTGGACAATGAATCCCATTTAAAGAAAGTATTAGCTTGTATACATAAAATTTTGAACCTGTCATTGACAACAATTTATTGCCCTCAAAATTCTAGAAAGACTGTATCTTAACACATAATGGCTTATGATTTCCTTTGCCCAAGAAAGAGAAAAATTATCCTAAAGAGTTTAAAACTACTACAGCATTTGACTGTTGCATTTCATAGGCATAATGAAGCAGACTTTAAACAAAGATGGTAACATACTTTGATGAAATATGTGTCTGAGTAAAATCTGTGCCATGAGGTCAGCGATCAGCAAGGCCTTGCCCAGGAGATCAGATTCACTGCTGCTTTAGTGTTTGACATCACTGCTCCCTTCAAAGGCTAAAATGCACCACTAATTTTCTAGAGTATTATTTAGAGCACTTCCAATCAGGAACTAATTTGTGCCATGCAAAAAGTCATCAAGATTTGTTTAATTTGGAATGAGCATTAGGCCAAAAGGTAAAAATCTACCTACCTATCTATCTATCTATCTCACATTTAAGAAAGAGACCTTTAAGTTCATTACAGGAACATGTGGTCAGTACTTGCAGCAAGAAAAGAAGAAAATTAATAATTAAAAAAACTTAGTTGAAAACACAGAAATTATTTAATTAGCTTGTATGATATGAAGCATTTCCTAGCTGCCTTTCAACACTCTAGCAGAAATAAGGTGCAGAATTCCCCATCTAAAGCAGGACTCTCTGTTTTAGGTCCCCTTTGTGGGAGGTGGGGGGGGGGCAGTCACAAGAAACAAAGGCGGCAACGAAAATCTCATTATATGATCTCAAGCTCTGTGAGAGGCCTTTCCAAACGACAATTTTGCATAGCTTCTAGGTCACTTAATTCCTGGTTTTTTCGGAGCACCTAGTTGACTCCAGCATCAGAATAGGGTAAATGGTGCAGATAAGGTCACAGCTATCTTAGGTGCTGCTATTTGTATGCGTACTGTGTTGTCTTATGACAGGTAGATACAAATTCTTGATTAGCCAGAGGAAAAAAAGCCAGTATTATTCCTTAGTCCTATTAATTAGAATTAAGGAATGAATCAGTTAAATTTATGGAAGTCTCAACCTCTACAAGAAGGCTTTCTTTCACTGTTTCATCTGAAGATAATGCATTAGACAGTATATTAAGCAAATTAATATTTGGAAATAATTTTATCATTTTCAGGCCAAGTCTCTCAACTCTCATCATCGTCAACAGTATGATGCCATCAGCTGAAACGAGGGAACAGCTGCTCCATAGACTTTATTTAGAATTAACAATTAACTTCCTTACCTCCCGATTTCCAGAGGTGAAATAACATTTCACCTATTCCTTCTCAGAATTAATCTTACTGCTTAGGGCACTTACATCAAAAAGGCTTTTCTCTTGTGAGTTGGAACACGGTCAGCTGGGCAGGTTAGGTCAAGCCAGACTATATCTCATTCAACAAAATATATCGGACCAAAGTCAATATTTAAGGTTCCCTATTAATATTTAGATACCACCCATATTTTTATTAATTATTAATTATGCTACCATGTCCTTTCCCTCTGTCCTTTATTGCTCAATAGTCTGCCTTCCGGTTTGTAAGGGAGAGAATGTACTTGCGCAGAATGCTTGTATATGGGAAACACTGCCAAGCAGTTTCTTGGGATGCAGTCTTTGCTGCACTTACTGAAATGCCAAGCCTCCTGGTGCCTCAATACATTTCAGTAGTGCACTTTATTAGACCCCACCTGTGAAGTGAAAAGGAATATGATTACTGAAGAAAGCTTGCTTTTACGTGACAGGTTTCAAGTACCAGATCTAATTATCATGACATAAACTGACATTTTCAAAGGATAATTTTCTGATAAATACTGTGTTAAGGCCAACACATTAAATGCATTTTCTCATTAAGCCAATTGGAATGGAACCAATATTTCCCTTGCCATGGGCACATCAGAACGTGGTCAGGCAGAAGCTGTAACAAAAACAGGTAGCGATTTTATTATAATTAAAGATAATATGTTCTGCTTCAAACATGGACAGCAATTCCTGCAGGCAGCTACTGTCCATGACGTGTCATTTTAACAGAGCCACTCAAGAATATGGTGTTCTTGGTGCTATGCATTTGTTCGCATATGTCTATGTATATAACCAGTACTGACTTTGAACATTTTTCTTTACAACCTTATTAGAAATGAGCAAATGTTTCACAGATACCTAAATTATTTAAAAGTTTGTGAAAATATGAAGGTGAGTAGAAGAGGAGATCCCATAAATTCTGGACAAATAAAAGGCCAAAGTGTGAGTTCAAAAGTTGCAAGACCTAAGAGAATCCACACAGGAGACCGCAGCATCTTTCATATGTGCCAGCCTGTGAACAAATCTCCCTCAGAGCTCATAGTCAACCACAAGACAAAAAAGACTGTTTTCAGTAGTTCTGGTGCTCATAAAAATACTAATTTAGAAAGAAAGTAATATATTCTGTAAAAGAATAGACCAAAGGCTTGCTTTCCCATACACTCACAAGACCCACATGATCTGGAGTCCCTTGCTTGGTAGACTTCTCATGCTCTTCAGAGAAAGTGTACTCTTTTGCAAGCAATACCTAGTAACAGTGATGCTTCTTGCAGTCAAAGCAAATTATCACCTTATCTCCTCCACTTTCCTCTTTGATTTAGGAACACCTAGAAGTAAATGCCCAGCTTGACACCATTATTTATTCTCTTGCATAGAAAGCTCATAAATAAAGCTACAAAGCCGTGTGATGAAAGCACTATGCCTAACAGTACGCCATCTCCACCCTTTTCAGAGAAACATATGGCATGAAACATGACAAAAATGAGCAGATCAGATTCTCCTACTACACTCCTGCTTTCAGATAAGCCATCTACTGGAGGTTTTACTTTGTTAGTGTCATGCAGCCAAAAGAAAAATATATACGGAGGAGACTGAGATTGAGAGAAAAAGGACAATCTTCTGAGTAATACCATCTTCAGATCTGTAGATTATAAAGCCACAACACAGGAAATAAATTAATCTTGCCACAGCCTTCCTGACGTACAGGTGACATAGTCTGAATCTCTTCTGATGCTGATTCCAGCACCAGCTATCATTGTTATGTTACTGAACCTTTTAACCAAAAAGTTAGTGAGATTTCGAAGGACTACAGGTGAACATGGTCTTTCCCACCTCATTTCTGCTCTCCAAGTGACCTGATTTTGCTGAAGGAGTGAAGGACCTGCCTGCAGGGGTTTTCACCCCAGGGTGTATGCTGTTCTGCAGGACAGAATGGAGAAGCACTGATGTATTGCACTTATTTAAGACTGCGACACTTACTCTAGTATTGGTGTATCTTTGACTCTCAAACCTGTTCACACCGCTACTGGATGCACCTCTTGATGCATCTCCATGAAACAATATACATGTCTGTAAACTGGGGTTGCTAATACCTAACTCAAAGGTATCTTAGTCTAATCATATCATTGGCCAGCAAAGATCTATTGGGTAATTTTGGCAAAGCATCTATACCTCTTTAACCACACAGCACTCACATATGTCAATTTTTATATTCAGAGCCATGTCCTATCAGGACAAGAATGTGAAAATTAATTCAGATGACATGTTGTTGGTATGGTGCAAATAAACAGTGTTCTGCCATATCTCAAAGGCATTTGCATAACTGCAAGGTGCAGGTGTTTCCAAGAATCCCTGGCATGGCGTATGAATGCTGGAGTATTTAGCTTTAGGCTTCCTGGCCAAAATACACTCCTAACACTATGTCAAGAAAAGAAACATACCAGCTCATAGAGCAATTCCTAAATCTTACTACATCAGGCAGTGATGACTTTCTAAAGAAGCTACTGATAACTAGAGGGGACGAAGAAAAATCCCAGGGGAAGGTGATTGTATAAATGGATATGAACTGGCAATCTTATATACATGAGATGTTCAAACCCTGTGCATCAAGTCTCTACAGTAAGGTGGCAATGCTTTGAGATGACATCTCTTTTCTTGTTGCTTGCAGTTGTAATGAGTTTACTGGAAGCATTGACTCATGCTTAGTGGTGCCTTGGGTTATTTTTATATTGTTTTAATGTGTTTATAGTATTTGCTATTTTTAAGGCACGTGGTATTATTCTTCAGACTATTTCATTGTAATCTGGCACAATGATTTCTCATTAAGATATTGAAATATGAAAAAACTATATTTTCAGTATCTTGTTTTGACTTAATTCCAAGCAGACAAATCTATGGATGATAAGCTTTCTTCATACAAGTCAGTTAATCAAGTAATGGATTGGTTATTAAAGAATACATGGAGTTGGTTCCACACCTAAATTTCTCAGAGATAATGAAATGATACCTATTAGAATGATTGCACAGCTCTCTGTATCTAAATAGAAAGCAACACTTTTTCTGTCTGTAAGGAGAGTAGGAAAGTGTTAATGTTTTAAGTCCCTGACAAATCTCAGTGGAAAACATCTTTGCTTGAAGTGTTTGTTCACCACATGGTGCCTGCTTCCGAAGGTGCTAAATCAGCAAAACTGCTGAATTTGAAATACCAGGAACATGCATCTGCCTCAGAATTCAGTTATGCTATGGGTAAAGATCCTGAATAGAATCTGATAGTGTAACAGCAATGTGGAATTGCATATTAAACATACCTAACCTGTCATTAAAAACCTCTAATTACAGCCATCAGATGGGTCCCCATGCTGCTACTTGTCATGCTGTATCTATATATCATTCTAATGGGAGAAAATAGTATTTCTGATTATGTCGCTTAATGTACAATGTATGAAAGTTATGGGCTTGAACCTGTTCCCATGGAGGTCAATGACAGTTTTGCCATTGTCTTCAATTAGAGCAGGATGTGGCTTTATGACACTAGACTTTCATTTGCATTAATTAATTTACTTAGTAGGTAGTGAAAAACTTGAAAAAAACAACCCTCTGGCTCATGAGTTTGGCACTGTGTTTAATACTTTCATTAGGAATAATGGCACAAACTTTTAAGCAGAAATGGGTAAGATGGATCAGTGTATTAGGCAAAATCAAGCTTGCCAGCAGTTGACTGGGAAACCCTGAGACTGCCTTCTGTGCCCTAGCCTCATTTTCTTTGATTTGTTAGTGACGAGGTCTACGATGTTGAATCTTTAATGCTTAGCAGTGTAAGATGAAAGCACAACAGTTTCATACTTTATGGATTTATTTGCTTTATAGATCATGGAGACATTCGCTCAGCAGACACTACAGAACTGGAAGCTGGTTTTCAGGTTAGCAGCCTCACTGGGAATGGCAAGGATAGATGGGTGATGAGCTGAGGTTGTTCTTCACATCATGGTTGAAGCCAAGTGCTACCTACTATCAGATGGTCTGTATACAGGTTGCTGAATGCAAACAATTTTGTGGAAGCAGTAGTACATAGCGTGCTTTGATTTCTTAAACATAACATAGCAGTCTCCTTCTTAACTTTTGTAGATTTTTAGCTGTTAACAGTATCAGGCTCATGCCTGGGAAAGATAAAGAGCTGTGAAAACGGTGATGGAGGCATTTCTGCCAAGATAGCAGGACTGCACTGTGCCAGCTAGTGGGGATGTCGGGTAGTCCCAGAACGCGCAGTCTGAGACTGAAGAATTATAAGGAATCTATATGTAACACCTTTCACAGAAAGGACAGGAATCAAATGATCTTCTGGTGAGCCAGGGACAGCCAAAAGATTTTACAGTGGCTTGCTGGAGCCAGGGTATAACCCAGCAGTAGATGTACTTGTTTGGGATTTCTGTGATCTGGCTGATTTCCACAAGCAGCCACATACTTCCCCTGTCATCCTGGCAAAGCCATTTCTCCTCCTGGATGCTGCTTCAACAGTCTAGGGGCAATAACTCTTTACCTTGCAAGGTTTCTATTTTGGTTGGGTTCGTAAGGTGCTTAGCTACCCAAGTGTTGGGAGCTATAAAATACCAAGATCAACTGAAAACCCGTCAGTCAGAAGTTGAAAACTCATCAGTCTCTGTATTCAGAGCTTTTTATTAAATTAAGGAGAAAAAAAAAAAAGAGACGATATTGGCTTGGGGTCTTGCTTTCCCCCTTTAGCATATTGCTGTGACTGTCTTGGAATACTTCTAGCTAGGCACACTGTAGTTTATGGACATTACTGTAGAAATACTTGCTGAGAAAAGCTATTTTATTAATTGAGTAGTCTCCCTGTAAACCATGTGATATCTCAGAAGACACTTTACAAATAAAGTGTATTTGCATCAGGAGTTTTCAAGGTTCTCTATTTTATAAAACAATAATTCTTAGCTTAAACTAAATCCATTGAGGTGAAGTTTATCCGTTGATCACTTTAATAAAATGGGGTCAAATGCAATTTCTAGTGGAGACAACAAATGTTTCTTATTTGGCATGGTATTTTATATATCTATGTATCACTTTAAAGAAGGAAATTGATGATGTTCCTCTTGTAGAGAAAACGAGTTTGCATGGCAAGAAATGCATGCCTCACTTGGACCAGTCCTTTTCGTGTGAGTCTGAAGATTTTATCATTGTTTCCCAGAAGCAATGTCCAGTTCAGACAAGAATAGCTACTTCATTTGAAATTTTATTATGCTCTCCAGATTAGTTGCTGTTTGTGGCAATTATGTAGAAGTAGAAAAAGAAGAAAAAGCTAGGAATGCTGCAAGGAGAAATACTGAGTTAAGCACATTGAGACAAAAATTCATTTGAGTTGTTTTAGAAAGAATGATGGAGAGCTAATGCCTATGCCTATGATGTAAAGTTTAGCTCTTCTTGTTGGCTAGATTGTAGTTTGTCACATATTCATTTTTTTAGGGTGACGGAAGCACTCTTCTAAAGTGCACTTTGATTTTTAAAAATAAAAATAACCCAGCAGCTTATTTTAACTTTTTTAACTCTTAGCATACCACTTCACTTATGTTTAGTGGAAGCCTCTCTGTGCCTCTCCTTGAGAAACGCCACTTGTTTAGGAAGCTCCTTGTCTTTATTTCAGTTAAAAGACTGGCAGTTCAAAGGCTGCGAGCCAGTACTCTGTAGCTTATTGCAGAAACTTTATGTAGATTTTACCATGATTTTGATTGAGTTCAATTTTAAACCAAAGCGACTGTTTTATTTCCCCTATGAAGAGAAATGTAGCATTACATCAAAAAGTTTTGCAACTCTGAAATCCCCTTCTTTTCCCCTGCAAATCTATTGTTACTGCTCCTTCTACAATGTACAGATGAGGGAACTTTAAGAAGGGAATTGCCCTGCTGCTCACAAAGCACACGATACTACCAGACAGGCACACTTAATCTGGCTGTGCCTCAGGGCTTCTGCTAATTATTGGCAAATTTATGTCCAAATCTCCAAAGTAACAATTTTTGCTTGATTATCCAAGGAAACCTGTTCACCCATTGATTCCCCCATAAAATCTGACTGCTATATCTGATAGATAAAGTCTTCAGATATTACCTTCTTAAAAACTTCTTGAAAAGCAGCTGCCAGATGAAAGACAAAGCTAGGGTAAGGACACTGCGGCCACCTGGGCTCGGCAGGTACCTATTCTGTTTGGCTTTTAGGCTGGTCAACCAGCAGAAGTGTGCTGACAGGCCAAAGAGCATATCAGTCCCTCCAAACTGGCCCTTTCTTACTGATGGAGGCATGGAGGGGAAAAAAAGAGGACGGTGGCTCAGATGGTGGTATTTTATGGCACAGGGGATTGAAGTGATGTTACTGCAGTAGGAAATGGATATAGGATCTTCATAGAGAAATGCATGGAAAAGTATTCTTCATTAATTTAATGACCTATGGTATAATTTGTTTAAAATATGACTCAATGCATTATATCATAGTTAATAAAAGGCTAAAAGGAGTGTCCTGGTTTGAGAGAACACTACATTAAGATCAGAGGTTACCTAGATTTTCTTTTTATTTCATCTGCCCCTTTCAAAGAATGATGAAGTTTTGCTTTCACTTCTGGAGAATGTAACAGGATGTTTGTGCATCTTTACTCACCTCAGAGTTATTAAGACTTGTCATTGCTGCAAAATATTCACTAGATATCAAGGTTGTATAGGGGGTAAAAAAAAGCTTATGTAAGATCTAATTATTAACTCCAGTCAGAGTTTCCCTCCCCACTTCCTTCCTAAAACCATGCTCAGCTGCAGAAGAACCTACATATCTTTAAGAGGAGAAATGGGGAGAGGAAGACTATTCCTTTAGTATTTAATTTTAGGAGGTCTAACAACAAACGGCTAGACACAAACATGAACAAATGGATTTAGTATAACCTGAAATCTCTCAGCTCTTACACAGTTGGTCATCTCCACGCTTCACTGGAACTATTTGCATGATGAGCAGCAGAATTTGTCTCCTGTGCTACTTGAGGAGGTATCTTTGGCTTACTTTCATAGACTTTAGCAAGACAAAATGACCACTGAAATCTCACACCTGTGCCAAGACTAACTTTCAGGATGTTCCATTTGAATCAATCCAGCTGCAAAACTGCCTCAAAACAGAATCTTAGTCAAACTCTGAAGCCTTTATTTGATTTGAGTTTTCTTAAGAACAATTTTAAAAACATGACACTGAATTTGAATTTGATGAGATCTAGAATATTCTTTTGTCTAATAAAATATTGGATAATACACAATCCTATACAAACTAATGGATACTCAGGTAAAAAGAAATGCTTACACAAAAATGTTTCCTACAACATGTCATGCTTACAAAACATCATTCAAAGTGATATTTATTATCCTATAGTTTTGATAATGTAAACACCAATCTTCCTTTCCAGAGGTGATTCTTAGCTAGGTAAAATTAGACATTGCTGGAATATATTCAAGTACAGAAATGAAGAATTATACCCTTGTTGCTCTGTACTTGGAAAGGTGAAGACTTCAGCATAAAAAAATATTAGTTCTGAAGGCTGAGCAAGTAGTCATGACATGGCACATAGCAAATGATCTAGGGGACCTAGATCTTTCAGTTCAGCATCTCTCTGTGGTTGTATAGCTGGAAAAACATGGAGAGGGAAGGGAATGACTCGTGTTGCCTGACACGTTTTTAAACCTCTTGGGAATTGCTGTCCTCAGGCTGCAGTCTCAAAATGCTAGGCTCAGAAAGCAATACTCAGAGCAAGGCAGTACCAACTCAGGAAGGACTCCATGAATGGCAAGTCACCTGCAGAAAGAAAAGTATATTAATTTTGTAACTCAGAATATGAAACAGTGACACCAAAGCCTCCAAGCTGTGTAGGGTGCTGTAGCAACTTGTCATCATATATACTACTAAAGAACAAGCACTCAGCGTTCAAAACTTTTACAGTCCCACTGAGTACATTTTAGTTCCATTTGTGATCATCAAAGCATCCCATAAACTGAAGAGCATGTTCAGCTCATGTTTGATGGACTGAATTCAATGGGCTGAATTCTAAGTGCAAGACCATGTATCCACATCCTAGCAAAGTACAGCCAATGCAACCCAACTGTGCAAACAACACTTGAATGCTTCCAAGAGTTTGTTTCTGTATAAAACGCCTGTAAGAGGACAGTGAGAAAGGAAGCTTTCATGGAGATGGATTCTGAATAGAAGAGGATACATGAAATTCTAATGAGTTGTTACATTAAGGCCTAGCTCATCTTTATGTTTCAAAGTTAATTTGTAAACTTATTCTCAAAACAGCTGCTGTCATGTACTGAATGCATCTCTGCCTGTGAGGAAATAATTTTAACTTGAACAGTAGTAGCAAATCCTAAGAAAACATTAATGATATTTTGCCAGAGGACAAAAGGTTCAGAATGTATGTTTCTACTGTTAGAGGCACCGCAGCTTTTCCTCAGTGCAGTGACCTCTGTCAGAATGCATAAAGACTGGCCATGTTTAGAGCATTGCCATTCAATAACATAATTTTCTGACTCCTTGAAAGTCAGAAGTTTTTGCGTTTCTTTATAAAGAGCTTCTGTAAAGAAAGTCTGTACTCCTTATGTTTAACCGCTACATGTGCATGCCAGAAATGTTTGCCAACTACTGTTAAATGTAATTAAATAATTAAAAACTATAAATATTCTGATTATTGACTAGCTGTTTTGAGTCTGTCAAAAGAAAACAGACAGCCAATGGGACGAATGGATGAGAACACAGAGTAGCCTCAACAAGACTGCCTGACTGAAATAGTGAAGGGAGCAGTGCAGGGAGCACACAGTGTAATCCAATTAATTTTCTATTAAGGACATGTAGAGAACAAGCAGCAGCTGCACACAGGTCTTGTTTCCTTCTCCTCCTTGAATCTAAGTTTTGAAAGCATGGCTGCAGAAAAGTGGAACATTTAATGGGAAAATGCTGGATTTCCCAGTACGCTGGCTACCTTGGATTTTTTCAGGGGAGCAAGGTGGTGGTGATGCTGCTCCTGAAAAGGAAACATTATTCTTACTAGTGGTGCACTACTGTGGGGTCTCCGCAGATTCAAGTAGGCTATTCCTCCTGAACTCCCTGGTTTTGTAGCTCTTCCCACACTGAAGGACAATAAAACTTCTGCGTGCTCCCTGGGGCGTTGCTACCCACGAACCCTTGATCTATGGGCCTGATTAGGCAAAGCAGCGTGTCTGGTTTCGATGAGGCACAAGCTGTGGAATCCCCAGAAACCAGGCTGAATTGGCGCTGAAGCCAGACTTGTTTCAGTGAAGGAGTCTGTTTTGAATTACGCTTCCTATTAGTGGTAGATTTAAAAATTAGGGAACTATGAGTAAATGTGAAACTTAACAAGGCTTAAAATAGGCCTGGGTCACAAATCTTGCTAACTGGTGTGATGGTTTGCTCTTCAGTGCAACAACAAGGAGGTCTTTAAGAAAAAAATAAGTAGAAAAAAGACTAGAGTATGGGGGGTGGGAAATAATAAAGGTAAGTTATTTCTTCTCATTTTATGTTCTGAAACCGAGGGAAAGCTCACATAAATGGTAAACATATGGAATAAATTTTCAGGAAAGGTGATCTCAAAACAAAGACTACAACAGAGTTCAAGTGACACCCTTGACTCATTTCTGGAACAAAAATGGATGGAGCCATAAAGTCAATGTGAGAAAGCAGGATTACGATTAACCTGAAAATGGGCAAGCAAATTAGACTACAGGCCACTTTCCCATTCCTTATGGCAGCTTCCCAAGACTGCACATTTGAAATGTAATTTAGGATAAGCCCAAAGAGCCCTCCTTGCCAGCTACAGAAAAATTAATCAAACATGTTCTTTTACCAGAAGAGTAGTAGGTATTTATATAAAATGAGACCTATTTATACACATATGCACCCAGATGCATGTTCATGTTAATTTTGAAATTAGATAACTAACATAAAAATAATTATGCAACATTATACAGGTCAGTTAGTTAACTGCTTGAGTTTCAGTCAAGATGGCCATAAAATCAGCTAATAAAACTGCACTGCTTTGAAAACCCAGATGTATTTGGAATGAGTTGTTCCATGTAATTAAAAGAGATGTGAGAGGTCAGGAGAACAATATAATTTAACACCATGTCTACATTGCAGACTTCAGCTGGCACAGCTACATCAAGCAGAAGTATGAAACTGTTTAATACCAGACTGATACAGCTGTACTGCCAGCTGTGCCACAAGTGTTAATATAATTACACTGGTATAAAAGTGAAATTTCATAAATATAGCTTCTTTTCCTTGCTGTTTTTTCTACACTGGTATGATAAACAGATGTGCTAACATAACTGCAGCTCTAACGCAAACACTTAATGTAGCAATAACATAGATACAGCCAAAACCCCTAAGGTCACAGAAACACATGCTATGAATTTACTTTGACTATTTCTATACTAAACATATTACATCACCGATGTGCTCCAAATACATATGACAAGGGATCTGCGGGAAAAAAATATCAAAGCTGCCCCATATGCAAAAGTTCTACAAAGTCAGCCCTTGTAGCAGCCCAGCTGTGTTGCTTAGGGACAGCATCTCTTCCTCCCTCTGCCTACACATCTGTGCTAACAGACGCCAATACCAACAGGCCTGTTCCCACTACTTCACTTTCCAGTTCGTATTTCACTGCATGCCTCCTGCGTCCATTTGATTTCCTCCTCTCAAATTTTCTGGCTTTTATCCCGCTGCAACCGCCGGGACATCGGCGCAGCTGTGGCATGAGGGTGGGCTGCAGTCTGTTATCGCCAGGCCTGACGCTGGTAATGACAGCAGGCTGAGGAGGAGGAGGAACCAGCAGGGCCTTGCTGAATGCCACGGCCGACATTCTCTCCCGTACTCCCTCAGCAGCGGCATCTCGCCTGCCAACAGGCGAGATAAGGTCACCACCATGCTCGGAATGGGGGCTGGAAAAGTATCTGGAGGAAATTAGGTCCAAAACTTATCAGTCTTCATACTCATCAGCACAACAACCCGCCGCTCCCTGGCTCGGGAAGCGCCTGACGGTGGGGCGGGACAATCAACGAACCAATCAGAGAGCGGCGTCCGGGCACCCTTATCCAATGGTCGACTTCTCGTCGGCTTCGGGGCGGAGATGAGCGGGCGGCTTAACTCTAAGCGCCATGTTCAATTCTGGCAAGAGGGGCGGGCCTGCACGCTGCCCTCACTCAAAATGGCTGCCGGCGGCGGTCACGTGGGGGCCGTTGCCCCGGACACCCAGCCGCGAGTACAAACAGCTGAGGGGGCGGAGACGCGCGCGCGCGCGGCACCGGAGGGAGAGGGAAAACGTCACCAGGCCCCGCCCCGTGCGGCGAAGCCCCGCCTCCGTGGCTCGCGGCCGTGCCGCTGCGGTCCGGGGGGCGGGGCCTTCACTTCCTCCCCGGCGGGGCCGGGGTTCGGGACCGGGGTCGGGCGAGCCGCCGAGCCCCGCCCGCGGGGAGTCCCCGGCAGCCCGGCTGCCCCCCCTGCCCGCCCGCAGCATGAGCGGCGCGCTCGCCATCCCCGAGGACGTCTGCAGCCTCCTAGCAGGTGAGGGCGGGCTTCCCGGGGGCGGTCGGTGAGCAGGGCGGAGGGGGAGCCCGAGGGGGGCGGGCCGGCGGGGGTGTGACGGGCCGGGGGAGCCGGCGTGGCCGGGGCTTGCGGGGGGGAGCAGCCCCTCGGGCTGCAGCCCCGGCGGAGCGCTCCTGGGCGCTAGCTTCCACTTCACGGGTTCGGAGGTTCCACTTCCCCAACTCCTCTTTCCCGGTTACTTCCTCTCCCGTGCCCCGGCGGCAGCTCCGCGGCGGCCCCCGGCGCGGTGCCGCGCTTCCCACCCCCGTGGCTGCGCGGGGAAGGCCATGAGAGAGCGGCGGGGCGCTCGCAGCCGCCCCCGGGAAGGGGTGCGGTGTGCGGAGACCCCCGCGGCGCCGCTCCCGGGATGCGACCTTCCTCCACTGACATGCGTGGGTGGAAGGAGCCGGGCGCCCGCCTGAGCCCCGGGCCTGAGCCCGGCGCGGTTCTCCCCTTCGAGGTGTGCCGGTGCCCGGCAGGTGCCCCGGGAGTTCAGCCGTGCGCCGGCTCCTGGTGCCGGCAGAGCCCGGTACCCGCCCTGACGGAGAAAATTAAGACACTTCCCCGCTAAGCGGCTGAGGCTGATGTCATCAAAGGCAGTGAGGACGTTACTGTCTTGCTGTCCTCTCGTCCTGTCAGTCAAACAGGCCGACTGCCTGTCCGTTATCTTACGGACACGTTGGAGCGGAGGAGTGGGATGAGTGGTCACCAGGAAAAGTTATCGTCGATGGTGTTAGTAGATACTTAAAAATACTGGTTATGGTTTTTTCATATTCAAGGTTTCTATTTAGTTTTTAAAAAAACTTATTATTTGCTTTTTTTTCTTTTTTTTTTTGTCCATTGAAACAAATGGTAAATTTCCAGTTTGGGATTTCGTTTAACTTTATGAAAAACTCATAAGAGGCTTTGCTGTCCTCAAACAATTTCAGTTTCAGTGGGAGTAGCTTTCTTTCGTGAACTTCTCTTTTTGCCGCAGGAACTTGTGTAGCTCTGAGGAAGCCCTTCATATTACCTGTGCTTTTCAAACTCTTCTCTCTGAAATGAAGTGCTCAATTACATGGCTGGGCACCTGCTAGAACCTAGTGTAGCTCATCACCTTTGAAGACTTTTAAAAAACACATTGAAAGAGTTAATGCTTGAAACACATTGCTCTTACCAGTCAGTCTTCTCATCTTTAAAGCACTTCTGCCAACTGTCTTGTTTCCCTAACTACTGTTTGTAAATATATTACTTGCAGATCATACCATCTGCAGTAAAATCTGCATGAAAGGCCACCAGAAAAAAGGGAAAGCTTCTAATGATTTGTTCTCATGGCATAGATACTTAATAATTTTAAAAAAAAAGACTCAGCCCTTCCAAACCTTATTTCCTGTTGTATTATTGTATTCTGGAGCTTGTGATCGCATGTAGTGTGTGTGTTTTTTGTTTTAGAGCTGTTTTCACTGATTGAAGCTGATCTTGAAACTCTTCAGTCTGTTAAGTGCTTCTAGGATTTTTCTGAGGAGGGTGGTGTGATGCAGGTGGGCTCATTCCAGATTGCAATTTGTTTTTTTGTCGTGGTGCCTCATTTATGCAACTTGCCCTTCTCCTTAGCTTTATCCAGTCTGCCATGGAAAGAGCAATACAAATGTTTGTATGTTGAAATGAAACTGAGAGCATCTATTTTCCCTCAAGGGGGATGTGTTTATGTTCTTTCAGAGTCACTATGATCAATGGCCTAAGCTATATGCAGGTATTCAGTGTATGAACAGTGTGTATAGCTTCAGCTTTTCTGGAAGAAAATGACATGGTTTCTTTAGCGCTGTCTAAACTGAGTTTAAGAGAATGGGATGACTTACAATGGTTATTAATTACAAATTATTTATCTTTAAATATTTATGTTATTATTATGGTAGCATAAATGCTACATAGTACATCTCTACAACTGTAATGGTAATATTTTCAACTTAATTTGCATTAACATGCAATTTTGTTTTGCAACTTAGTGCAAAATAAGCTAAACACTTGTTAATTTTATAACAGCATAATTATAGAGTAAGCAGAAATCCATCAGAGTGGAGATGGAGTAGTGAGGAACAACCAATAGTTCTTAAGTTTGTAACTTTTAATTCTTACTTGCAAAATTATCAAAGGGAAACAAATGCAAATATCGTTAGAATTATATAATATAAAGAGTCAACCCAATTCCTTTAAAAAAAACCCCAACCATTACTTTTTACAGTTTGTATGTATTAACCCCTCCTTCCTTTTTTTTTTTTTTTAATGTTACCACTCATGTATGTGAAAGTCAGAAGCCAGAGGTTTCAGACTGTATAAGCAGTTCTTTCACTGATACATTTAGGTTCTCATAATCTTTAATTATGTAGTCTCCTGCTTCTCTTTGCTCAAACTATTCATGTAGTGAAGATGTATGGTAATGAAGGAAGGAAGGGAGCTCTGTAATATCTTTACTATTCATTAAGCAACCCTTACACAATACAAAGACTGCAGTGAGTGGGTAGTTATTAATTTCTGCAAGCTCTTCTTCAAGGATGCTTCTTAATGTATTATTTTAATGGCTCCCAAGTATTGATTCAGCACCTCTTTGAGATGAAGGAATATTGTCTTCCTGTTGGTAGAATTAGTGTAATAAACAAGATGTGATCTGGGATTGCAAAAAATAATCAATGGTGGAACAGAATTAGAATTCAAATTCACCTGCCTCCATTCTGTGCTAGTTTCTTCAGAAAATAATGTGAGTTGGATGTCTATATTCGGTGGCCATTATGAGTGCCAGGCACTTCATACCAGGTTCTGTTGAGAACATGCGGTTAAGGTCTAGTGACAAGCACTCTTTTTTTAGCCTGATACTCATGTAGAAGTGAGGCAGTGACAGATAATACAAATCTCATAAATATTGTGCTCTTCCTGCTCCCTTTGGTCTTTTTGCCTACTATTTCCAACTTCTGCAACAAGTGGAGGAGCGATCATATGGATTTCCTTATCCCTGCTTAGCCTTGATTGATTGTTGGAATACTGTCCATCCACTATGCTGAAGGAGTAGGGGTCCTACTGGAAAACATACTAAGTGCTCCTGTAGTTAAACATGGTGATAATGGGAATAAACACACCAGGAGATGAATTAAAGTTGCACAGGAAACTTTCTGACTTGTGAGTGCTTTACTTTGAACCTAAACAATATTATATCTTTAATGCAAAAACAAATTCTGTCACACATGCTGGCAGGGTCATTATAGTTGCATGTCAGTGGCGCTGAAATGTTCCAGGCAGAAGCACAGCTTGAGCTCGGGGCTAACTGCATTAGTTGGAAACAGGAGGAAGCTGTTTCTGTACAGTTGAAGGGGAAAGGTCAGTGTGGCAATGGGCTTGCTGCAGAGGATTGTTGGGATTTCACAATCCCATCCTCTCTTCTCTGACTTGTTTGAGCATTGGGAAGGAAACACTGGAGACAGAAACAGGGTCCTCTGGTCATGAATTGAACTTCTGGTAGGAGGAGAAAGTAATTTTCTTGCTCTCTTATCTCCCTCTTTACATTTGGGAGGTGCGTGGTAGTGTATGTAACTTCTTCATTCCCTACCTGTCTCTGCATCTTCTAGATGATGCTTGAGATTTTGGAATTTAGTGAGGGAAGCCAAGCCTCATGTCTTTTCTTCTTTTGAAAAGGTATCCTCTGTTGTGTTTTGTGGGTGTTTGGTAAAGTGGGATGTTTACTTGGTTTTCTTTTTCTTGCTGTCAAATCATTATTGGTTATGTAGATTGTTAGCGGCCTGCTTATTTTTGTTTTTTTTTTTTTTTTTTTTTTCCTTACTGTTTGATGCAAGCTCTAAGTTTTGGCTTTCCCATAGCTGAGAAGGATTTCAGAGGCTGTTTCTTCCCCAAAGGCATATTATTTCTTCTGTTGGACTGGTTGCTTCAGTCATCTTGACTAGAAAAAAAAAAAATCGATTTTTTTTTTTCTTTTTTTTTTTCAGTAGTGGAGATCTAGTTGGAGAGTTAAAATTTTTTGATGGTGTCATGATCACTGGATATATGTATCATTTATAGCTTTTCCCTCTTATCTCTGTGACACCTGTGACTATAGTAAGGGTCCTATTGCTTTTCTTAATTCAGTTTTCTTTTCACACTATGGTATTGCCAGTTTGAATCTTCTGTATTTCTACTTTAAAACTTACAAAGATTTTTGCTATGAAAATGGAATACAACTTTCTCTAGTTCATATGAAACCTTATATCCAGTCCCAATATCCATTTTCCTTGTTCTACTGATGAAAACCCCAAAGCTAAACAGAAACCAATGTTCTTGCCCGAGAGACCATTTCCACCCAGATATTATTCAGTTTGGTAACATGCTTAGTCATATTGTCCAGATAGCCTGCTTTCAATGTGATTCCTCTGATTTTTTTTTTTTTCCTCAAAATAATATTGTTTACCCAATTTTTTTGTTGTGTCTTGGAAATTTAGTTGCATCTCCCCTTGCAGAAGGGAGCAAGACAAGGTGGTGGATGCAGTGCATGAGTTTAATTTTGCTTTCCTTTTATTTTTGGGCACTACAGTAGTTATATTTACCCCTGATGCCCAGAAAACTGACTGTCCTTTTTTGACCTCCTTGTCAGCTGTTGCTGGATTTGCTCCATACATTCCTACCATAGGAGCCATAGAATCATGTAGACTGGAAAAGACCTTTAAGGTTAATCAAGTCCAACCACTAACCTAGCACTGCCAAGTCCACCACTAAACCATGTCCCTAAGCGTCACATCTACATGTCTTTTAAATACCTCCAGGGATGGTGACTCAGCCACTTCCTTGGGCAGCCTGTTCCAGTGCTTGACAGCCCTTTTGGTGTAGAAATTTTTCCTAATATTAAACCAAAACCTCCCCTGGCACAACTCGAGGCCATTTCCTCTTGTCCTATAGCTTGTTACTTGGTTGATGAGACCAAGTCCCACCTCGCTACAACTTCCTTTCAGGTAGTTGTAGAGAGCAATAAGGTCTACCCTGGGCCTCTTTTTCTCCATGCTAAACAATTCCAGTTCCCTCAGATGCTCCTCATGAGACTTTGTGCTCTATACCCTTCACCAGCTTTGTTGCCCTTCTTTGAACATGCTCCAAAAAAACTAAAGCCACCTAAGTACAGTTTAGCTTTTCTTCATTGGCTTCAATTTAAAAATGATACTACTGTTTAAAACTTTACTCTTTGTTTTAAAGTATCATTTTCATGTTTCCAGGACTTTAATGAATGCTAGTTCTTGCTGAAAAATCTTTACAAGATAAACCAGGGAAATTATTGCAGACATGTATTTACAGCTTTGCTAATATATATGTATTTCAGTGGTAATGGAATAAGAACAGAAACAGTGAGGTGAAAAAATACACAGAGGCATTCCTGGTAAGAAATAACCTCCAGTGATTTGAAACATAGTTCAATTGTCTCTGCCATAAATTTGAGAATAAGTGTCATATACGGGTGATAAAAATGGCACAAGCTATTTTTTATATACTCATTATTCACTTAGTTTGTCTTTTCCAATTAACGTGGAGTCTATCTTTCTCATCTGACTGAGTTTACGTTTCTTTCATAATCATATGTCAACAAACCACAATAGATGCAGCATAATGTGGCATACAGTGTAAATCTTTAGGTTAATCCTTAACATTTTATTATAGTTCATTTGGAATCACTTTGCAACTTGATCATGATTTGTACTGGTGTGTTTTTTTTCCATGATATGCTTAATATGTTACAGCTTCATCTTTTCTCACCTCTTTAATGTAGAGAGAGGATGCTCAACTACTCAGCCAATGAGATTAGATATACACATAGTCCTTGACTATAATTTTTCTTCTTTAACTTCTTAAATGAGATGTCTTACCTGTTTACTTCATTTGAGGAGACTTAGCAGTGGGTGTATTTTTGCTTTCTAAAACACTAACAAAACTGTTGAGCGTCAACATTTTTCACAATACTTATTTTGTATGTGGCAAGACGGCAAGATAGACTTTGAAACCAAATTAAGTACTTTCTAATGCCAGCGCATGTACAGCTGAAAGATACATGTCAGTCTGTTTAATGTTGGACACCTTTGGACAGCATGTGTGCACAAATGTGCCTGGCTTGCAGCTGCCTTCCCAAATTCTCTGGCTTGTAGCCAGTTTCTGGTTCTCTCAGTCTGTGAGGTAGAGGAGAGAGATGGGAGAAGGCTGGTGGCTGGAGGAAGTGTTCTGCCGATCTGCCATTACCTTCTCGTGTGTCTGGCAGCACATCTGCCAGGTGACCCCATGTAAGCATTGCATGCCCTATGATGGGTGCATATCCAGCCCTGAAACAGGTGCCTGGATTCTCCTCAGGTCGAGGACAGGGAGCTGTGTGCCCTGCCATGTGAATGGAAACACACTTACCCTATTGTAATTGTTCCCTGTCATTTGAATGGCATGAACTCATCAGGTGATGAAGAAGTGACTAACTTTTTGATAATGTGAGGGGACACCATTTTGGTTATCTACAGAAGAGAGGGAGAAAGGGTCTCAGGGTACAGTCTTTGAGTGCCTTTATGAGAGTCTGTTGGGCCCACCCTGACACAAAAATGAGGTAGTTATGTCCTAAGTATGTTTGTTTATTAAGTGCAACTTATGATCACAATATTAAAACCTGTAAACAACAAAAGTGCTGTGATTTGTTGCCATTAGCACTCTTTAACACAGTGCTTGCTTTGGGCTAAACATTTACAACATTCTTGAAAAAGCCCGTCTGTGTAGTTTCAGCCTTCATTAAAGAAAATAGCCCCAAAGACTGAAAACAATGAAAAACTTGCAGTGTGGTCTGTTTATAATCATGGAAGTAAGGAGAACCGCAAAATGTTGTAACAATGAAAAGCAGAATAAATCATAACATTTTTCCTTGTAAAAGGAATGTAAATGAAAATGAAATTGAAATGACCTTTTCGCTTTTGAATATTGTATGAAATGGCAATTAAGTTTTGAACTGTAGGAGCCAGCTGAAGTGGATGGAGCTCGACTGTGATATGACTTCCCTTTTCTGTCGGTTTGTAACCTGTATTGACAGAGCAATTTGTGAGTGGATCGTATCAATTGGATCTTCCTCTTGGCAGCTATTGTTCATTTCTGGAGGCAAATAATTCCTCTGGAGTATGGTTCAGACGAAGTTAAAATTGTGAGCTTTAAGCAGCAGAGCAACAAATACAGGTCTTCAAGCTATCAGACAGTCTAACACACAGGCTTAAAAAAAGTTAAGAGGTGTTGAATAGGTTTCCAAAGTTTGTTTATCTTTGAAATTTTCATGTTTTCAATGGAAACAGCTGAGTCTCTGCAATGTGTGATACTATGTAGCTGCTTAGTTTGTTAGAAACAAACAATTTATGGAAATAGACAATTGTTTTGTTTATTGTGTGGTAACTGATTAGTAAAAGTGCTTTTAAGTCAGAAATCTGTTCGAAGGGGTTTTCTTTTTGGAATTTTTGTTACTTTTTATTCCTCAATGGACCAACCTCTACTGAAGCATGAATGAAACACCTCTAGACTCAAGTGCTCGTGACTAGTAGTTTACACTGTGGTTTTCTGCATAGCATTAACCTAGCAGAGGAGAGAGCAAGTTTTGGATCATCCTGGAAAAGAAAGAGCAAGTGAGTGACTAAAATAGTGGTGAGAAACGGACCTCGATCTGAGGCTCATTGTATGAGACTTGCATCTGTCATACTGAAGTCCTGAGTTCTGTTCTTGTTACAGGGTAAATACCTGTGGAATACCATAGAAATTGTGTGAGTGTTCCCTGTTAAGCTAGTGATGAAGCTTTCTCTAACAGGGACTGCTCCTTCCATACTATTCCACAGTATGGAAGTAGTGAAGATAAGTTATCATAATTTACGTAACTTTCTTGCTTCTTGTCCAGAGGAGCTTAAAATAAGTTACTCTTCTCACATGCATCTGGCACATCCTGAATGGATTTACAACATTGTATAAGAAGAGGGCTGGAGCAGGATATGTAACATTCTGTATAATTGTGAGTAAATAAGAAAATCTATGATACAGTAACATGTAATTTTCAAGTAAACTGCTTCTGTAGCATCCTATTGAAGATCGCTTGTACTTTAGGACTGTCTTCGTGTTTTGGGGTTGTTATAAATCAAGCTATGTGCTTTTTCTGGACACACAAGTAATAGTATTCCGTGATGAGTACAGTGCATTCTATTTGTGGATACCTAGGCTCAGAGAACTTGTTTTACAATCTCGTGGGAGAGGGAAGCCATCCAAAGGATGTGTTCTCTGTAGCTGCTGCTGCTCAGAAACTGAAAGTTGCTGGTGTTCAGAAACAACAAACTTGTCAGGATCTTGTGCATGCTTGCTCTTTTTCCGTCTCTCTCCTTTGCCCCTCTCCTCCACCTCCTTATCTACTTACACTGAGAATAAATGGCCCATCTGCTTCTGCCCTGTCCCTTCACAGGGAAAGTTCTGCATTATTTCTGCTTTTGAAGTCCAAGCTTTTCCATAAAAGAACAGATTATTTCAGCAATGTGGTTGTCAAATTTTTCTATCTACATTGTATTTTAAGCCAGAAGCGGCAATTCTTGCTTATGATAATCATGATTTGGTTTCTCTTCATTATCTCAACATTTGTATTTGAAAAAAGCTTTGACAGTTGGTCAAAACCTGAGATGGCAGGGTTCTCAGCTGGGTTTTGAGCTTTTCCAAGTAGTGGTGAAGTCCACTGAATTTAAATGAAGACTTCTGAAGCAAAGTTCTGTGGTTAGTGTCCAAAGATTACTGTATGAGTATTCCTCCTTCTTTATAAATGTGGCTAATTCTTCTAAGCTTTTGCATATTGCTGCTTAGGTAGAACTTTGAAGCGGCTATCTAATTTTTAAAATGAATGTGTAAAGGTATGAAGGAACAAATACTTAACCAGCCCATCTCCCCCAGAGTGAAAGGTTGATCTGTACTGGAAGATCCTGCTGGGTCTCATTGAGAGAAAAACTGTTCACAGTTTTGGGTTTTGCCCTCAGTAGTAAAAGTATTGGGGTTTTTTACCTAAGTGTTGTGGTTGATCAATGTCTCTGGATTGCGTGGGTCCTCATTTGCCTGCTTGATCAGCAATTCCAATTCCAATCACTGGAACTTATGAAGATATAAATTTTCTATGAATTAGTACAAAATGTTTTTAGGGATGCTTGGTGTAAGGGATAGAGGCTGTTGGTGGTGTGTCTGGAGGATTCATTAATACATATGTTAAGTGCCTTTCCACCTGCCCATTTAAAGAAGGAACACCATAAAACCAAGTGTGGATCTCCCCTCACAGGGATGCTTTGGGAAATGTAAGGGGGGAGCTTCTATGTCTTATGGGGAAACAGGAACAATACAATTCTTCGGAACTCTAAAACACTTTAAAAAGATGAAGATTTTCTTTTTTCCCCCCATACTTTGTGAAGACAGCATTCTGAACATCTAAATAATAATATGGTAAATTATCGATAAAGAACGACAACTTTGTAATATCTGTGCTACTGTTCTTAAATAGTAACTTTTGACTTTGTTTTCTTACAGCCTGTAGTATGAAATGGGCTGTGTTTCTGTTGAACTTCCGGTTTATAAAGAAAAAAGCAGTTGAGAAATCTGCAGTAAATAATAATTTAATGTTTTTAAATGTAAACTTTTACTTGCAAACAGAGTACTTTGTTGGCTGTTCTTTATGAAAATGAAATGTTTCATCTGAATTGAAAAGTTACAGGACTAAATAGTACTATTGGTATCTATTTGCATATACGCAGACTGAGCCAAAGTGTTTATATGTATATGTGTGTGTGTGTCTAGGGGGCAGGCAGGCACTGTGTGGGGGTGTTTGTTACTTACATATGCTTTCACTTATTCAAGGAGCAGTTTTTATCCATAGAGCTGAGAAATTTAACAGGATTTTTTGGTCATATTTCTGCTTCTTAGCTTTCAGGATGATAGTATATTATTGGTAACTATAAGAAACTTTCACAGTTTTTCTAACTATTTCTGTTAACCAAGAAAAAATACTACTGGAGGAGTTACATTCCCCCAAATTCTCAGTCACTGCATTGTTTTTGTCCTATGGAATGGGTATTTACTCGATTACAAAGAAACATGGTAACTTTTATGGAGTCTTTTGATTCTACATGACTATATAAACCTATCTTCTGTATAAGAATTAAAAATGATAGTGCAGGTTAGAGCCTTATTTTGTCATTCTACCAGTGCAGGTATGCTTAACTTCAAGTACACACTTGAGCTTGACTCCTTTGATGTGGTTATTGTGCGTAATTATTTGCAGGATTAAGGATTTGGATGCAAACTTTTAGTGAAGTAGGGAGTTCAGAGGCAATGTGAGAACACTTGAAAATAGTGTAACCAGTAAGTGACCTATATTAGTGGCTGTGTAGGTGTTACCGCTGAAATAATGAATTACTTAACCATTTTTGTAACCTGAAGTTCTGAAATAACATGGCAGTAATACATGCATAAAGACTATTTCCATGTTCTAGCTTTGTCCTTTAGTTTAGGTGATGGAAAGTAATTGTTACAGTACTGCAATTTATTAGGGCTTATGTGGCATAATTAAGTGAGCAAGAATCAAATGTCACCATAGGATTTGCTGTGCTAAGCATAAGTAGATCAGAGAACAAATGTATCTCATTTAGAATCTGAAACGTCCGTTAACTGTGCTGTGGGTAGGCTTGAAAATAATTTTCTTAGGTTTTTTCACAGTAGTATCAGGACAAACTCAATACAGCAGTATTTATCCTTCTGAAGTGTGATTTTTTTTTTTCTTCTTTATTTAGATGTTGATGCATTTATTTCCCAAACGCTGAAAGGAGAAAATCTATCCAAGAAAGCAAAAGAAAAAAGGGAAGTTCTTCTTAAGAAGATAAAAGATGTTAAGGCAAGGTAAGTGAGATTCACGGCTTTGATATGTTATGAAGTCACTTATTGATAACTTAAGTTTTTACAATATTTTAATAGCCATTAACAGTTAAATATCTGTCTAGGCCCTGATTTTGTCAAATAATCTGCATGGGCTCAAGTCTTTTTATCTTTCTTGAAGCTGCTACAATTTAGTAAAAAAATGGGAACATAAGCATTTGTCCCATTTGAATTGCTGTAATATTCTGAACTTTGATTACAAGCTGGTTGGGTATAGCTTGCCTTTGCCTCTGCTTTGGTGAGATTAACTAAAATATGAGAAATATAATGCATTGAGAATGTGAATGAGCCTCCTGTTGCCATACTCAGCCGGTGTAATTCAATGTTGACTGCTTTGCTGTGTATCCTGTTATTTAGCTTTGTATGTAATAGAAAATTGAAGCGTAACTGGAAAACATTTATATCTATAAGTTTGTTTCAGCAGTGTTAAAATAGTGAAGTACCATGACAGACCAGACAGAGCTGTGGTTTGTGGCTTTTAAAATTTATTTTTAATATCAGGTATGATTTGAGACTCTGTTTGAATGTTCAGTCAATTCAGCTGAGGAGATTTGGCTGTAGTTTCACTTGCATTACAAAACTTTCTTTTCAAAATCTCTTTTCTTACAACTAATCAACTAGGGTATAATCTAGTACTTGCTATTTTTTTCCCCTTGTTGTTTCCAAAATGTTTTCCTACTGATCACTCTGATGTGGTATCTCCTTTACCTTTCCTTTGATGACATGCTCCTGCCTCTGTGGCGACTTGTTTACAATTTCAAAGAGAGCACAATCATCTGGTGAGGGGATCATTCTTTCTATCACAGTAACTGCAGGAAGACATGAGATGTGTCCCAAAATCTTGTAACTGAAGATTTGTGTGCCTTTGATTCAGGCTGTAAATGCTTAGGGAATGACTTTTCTATTTATTTATTTAAGGAATGAGGATTCCTCCCTTTTTTTTTTTTTGTTTGTTTTTGTGCTTTCCCTTTTAGGTTATTGAGCTCACTGAGACTGTCCAGGTGACTTGCAGATACAGCACTGCTGACTTTTTTTTTTCAGTCTTCTGACTCAACTAGATTTCTTTGGATGATGAAATATCAAAGGAGGGAACCTGCAGTTACGAGCACATTTGACACTGAATTCTTTGCTATTTACTTTACATGACCCCATGATGTCATGTCTAATTTCTAATTCCTTCGTCGTCTCCTGTAATATCACTCACTGTTAACAGTGTTTTGCTTTTCATGCAGGCTACAAAATTTATGCACATTGTAATCATATTTGATTTTCACATCCTACCTCTTGGGCTGTGCCTAACTATTACTGTTAACTTGCTATGCAGGATTCCTTAGATCCGTCCTTTTATCTCTGTTTGCATTTCTCAGTTTCTTATCCTTAGACCCCTCCTTTCTACCTTGCTTGTTACTTGTAAGCATCTCCTTCCTGACTAACCTGCTACACACACTAATGCTTATTGTCCATAAAGATGGTATGCAGCTGCATTTTATTTGTCAGTTATTTCTGGTGAAATCCTCTTCTTTTCACAAACTTTGGTCCGTGCTTCTTGAGATGCCATTTTATATACCTCTGTCGTGATTATTTATCTCTGCACATCAAACTGTATCCTAGGATTATTTTTGAAATATCAAGATTTAGCTCTGAAGAAACAGTATTTTCTATCATCTGGGATGGTAGAATTTTCTTTTTGGCATTAAATAAGTTGAAGTCTTATTTGAATTTTTTTTTTTTAAATTTAGGCGTGCATTAACTTTTAAATTTATGGTTAATTATTAAGACTTTCATTTGGATTTCATAAATTACCACAACTAAACCAGGAATTTTTTTCCTGCTGACCTACTGTATTGTTTTTAAAGTAAGCTTAGTGACTTTTACTTGTGCACAAAACTTTTTGAAATATTTTAACATTTAGAATGTTTACTGAAATTAAAGATGCTTTTGCATGTTTATACCTTGAGATACATGAGCAGATGTATATTCTTAGAAAAGGGAGCTCTATCTGTGTTCGGTTTTGTCCAAGTCTTCTTTGAAGTGTCTAGAGATTCTCTCAACTGCGAAGGTAGAAGAAAAACGGAGTGAATATTTCAGCCAAAAACAAAGACATAAAATCACCAAGGAAAACTTGCAGCGCTCAATTCCAACTACAAAACTTGTTGAAAGCCGGTAACTGTTGAATGCTACCTTCTAGTACGGTGGATTTGCAAGCGTGCCTTGCTTGATGTTGTTTCTTCTTTCTGCAGATACCTTCAAGAATTCCAGGAAAAAGGTAAACCTCGTGCTCCGCTGCCCGGTGTGTCGCTGCCCGGTGTGTCGCTGCCCGGTGTGTCGCTGCCCGGTGTGTCGCTGCCCGGTGTGTCGCTGCTCGGTGTGTCGCTGCCCGGTGCCCGCCGGTGCCGAGGCTCCCCCTGCCGAGCAGCTCGGGGAAAACCGTCCCGCTCCCGAAGGGCTCGCCAGTAGCGTCGTGCAGAGCTAGGTCCCGGTTTCGCTCATTAAACACGCCGGAGAGCACGTACCGATGGGAAGAGCAGTTTAGAAAGTCGTGCTTCAGAACCTGATGGAGGGAAGTGGGGCTCGTTGTGTCTGGCTCGGTGAGCGAGAGCGTAGCGCTGTGACAGGTCCTGCGATGCAGGGCTCGTCTTCTTTCAGGGGAGGTGTGTGCAAAGCAGCCGGCTTGGGAGATAAAGTTTTAATGGGGGTAACTTATTTCAAGCTTTTTTCTTCACATTGCAAAGGTTTTCAATTCCATAGTGATGTTTCTTTAACCTTTTAATAGGATCATCTAGTGGCAATGTGATACTGGCTTTCGATCCGCACTGAATGAATGTTTTCACAGTGCAGCGGGAGCTCAGACCTTTAGTTGGAGAGATGATTTAGTGTGCGAGTAATGAAAACTGAAGTGTGGGTTATCTATTGTCTTCTAGTGGAGTTAAAACAAAGTGGCAGAGCTCAGTTTAGAGAAGACTGAGGAGTTTGTTGCTACAGTGTTCTGTTCTGTAACTAAACCTGGAAGGGCTCTCATTGCCAGGATGCTAATTCTTGAGGTCATGACCTATAGCCTGTGGATGCTGGTATGAGGGTCACAGCGTGAGGTCAAAAAAGCCTATGCAAAGCTTCACTTTTTGCAGTGGCTGAAGAACTGTCTGTTTCTGGACAAGGAGATTCAAATGTGTAGGCTACAGCCTGCCTCCTGATAAAGTGGAAATATGTAAGTCGTATTAGGCAAGAGATGTTACAACAAGGCACAATAAGTTCGCACATTTCTTATCCCTGTTTAAATCAAGTTATATAGCTATAACAGTTCAACTGAAAGAGAAAAATACAGCTCGAAACCTCCCAAAGGTTGCCAAGATTTTGTAAACTCAAACTATGTGCTTATTTAAAATGTACGTTAAAATAATGTTCTATTTTTTAATATTGGACCTCAGCACACTTAATAAATATAAAATGTAGTTTCCCTCCTCCCTGTCCAACACAACTAAGTGGAAAAGTTAAATGTTATTTTATTGAGAAAATGACTAACATGAAATTAAGTGGGTTGGTTGTTTCATTGCAAATGCATCTGACTTTCTGGTGAGCATATTTTGGAAGATTTAGTAACTTTCTGAGGCTATGACTCTCTAACAAACATGAGAGCGGTCTACAAAGCAGAATTTGCATTCACTAGTTTGCTTTTTTGAAAGTCAAGAAATTTCCAGTATATTTACTTTGTTCCTTGGCAATTTGATTCAGAATTTCTTTTCCGATTCAACAAATTATTAATAAATATGAGATTTCATTAACTTCAGCAAAATGAATTATTTAATTGATATAGTCTGTAATCGTTACTGTATAACTTCCTCTAATTTCTCTGAAAATTGTATTCAGTCTTATTCTTTTTATTAGAGTCTGTTTAATTCTTAAGAAGGATATATTGCTTGCCTTTTAAGAAAAATGTTGTGCCTCTGTTTCATATTGTAGGACTATGTATAGATGGGGAAGCTTGCAAATACTGGCACCTTAGTTTTCTTTCAGTATTTGTTAATAAAATGAAAGGGCTCTAAAGTTATACCATTGTTTTCTGCAAGCAAGTATAAATTTCTCCAAATTCATGTATATTTACATGTATTAATACAGAAAATTCACAAGAAATGGGAACCTGCACTTATTTGCAAAATATTTGAGGGAATGTGGTTCAGTGGTATGAGTTGTTGGTATGATTTCCAGAGTTGGAGAAATGTGTGCTAAACTTTATTTGGTTTTGTCATTCTTACTTTAGGCCTGTACGAGTTAGGCATGGCTTGTGTAGGTGTAGAACAAAGGACCCACATGGAGGTAAGCAGTCACATTCTTGGCCAGCTACTAGTGTAACAAAGCAGTGGCAGCAGCTGAGTGAGGTCAACTTTTGTGCCCATTCATACCTCTGTGCACACCTAAACATTTGAAAAATGGAAAAATTGAGAAAAAAGATGAAAACCTTAGGTGGCAGTGATGGTCAGACATTTTCCTGTTCCTCCTCCCTCCAAAAAAAGAAGAAATATACCAAAGCATAAGGTAAAAGAGGAGAGATGGAAACAGAAATTGTGGAAGCTGCATTAAAACAAGCTAGGAAGAATAAAAATTGCTCTGCATGTTTAAACTTCATGTTTGTGGTTTTGTTGTAGCAGTTACTCTATTTTTTTAAAATGCAAATAAAATCTTAGTTATAGTTGGAAAGATGAAGAATGATTCATACTATGTGCCGTATTATAATGGTATAGTAATTATCATGCTACATTAATTATCATACTATATCAGCTGTTTTCAGGAACCTTACGAGTTGTGACCCATCATCCTTCCAGAGGCATCCAGAAGAATCTTTTGGAGGCCAAGAGAAGGGGACTAAAACTTTCAAAATTCATATATTTCCTGTATGACATTATGAAACTTGACTCAGGTCTGTCAAACAGCAGCTCCTTCAGCTTGTGAGCTGTTCCACAAGTAAGTTTTGTGAGCATCATCTTGTCACTCCACTCTTGCTCGTCATTGCAAGTTCCACTGGCTTTGCATGTAGTGACTAGTCAGTTTGACCAAGGTATTGTGTGAGAGCTCTTTTGTATGGGCTTTAGCCACTAGCATACAGAATCTTACTTTTCATAAAGATAACTCAAGGAGGATTAAAGGAAGAATAAAAAAAAAATAATGAACATACGCAGAAGTAGAACCAGGCAGAAAGTGCATATATACTTATTTGCAACCAGACTTTCTTTCACCCTCTTAAAGAGAAGCCTTCTTATGTTGTCTGTCAGGTCAGTAAGTATGCTGGCAAAGTGTCTGCACACTGAAAAAAATGAAGCTTTTTAGGGGAAGTGGGTATGCGTGAAAATTAAAGACAAAAATCATCATCCTCATGAGATGTGTTATCTGACTTTTACACTGACTTTTATAGTTAAGTGTAATGTTGATTTATGGACAAAAAGTGTACGTTGTTCTTATGACCAAAAATGTACAATTATATTAATATCCAAATTACTAATCTTTCTACAAATTTTATTTGACTTAAGTTATTAAAAATTTATTATATTTATTTTACTTTAAAATTATCTCAGTAGAAATGTCCTTTTCTTTTAGATTCTGCTGTCTTTTTAAAATTTTAATTTGAAATATTTGACTTTTCATCTAAGCAGTTTTAAGCAAAACCAAAAAACCGTAGTCACACTCCAAGTGACCTGTTCTAGATCTTTGAATTGGGAAGGAACCTGAACACTAAGATAATTTTCATACCGATTGGATTAATTGTTCCTAAGACTGGTATTCCACTAAGGATGTAAAAGTCTGGACTTCGTCAAGGATTCTGAGTTAATACAGTTTTTGGCATTTCTCTGTTTTGAGATTAATTGAATCAATACCATGGCTGCCAAAATGTTTAGCTAAAAGAACCTTGTTTTCAATTTATGGTAAAAATAGTGCTGCAGTTGGCAGAAGCACTATAAGCCCTAGAAACTGTATTTGTGTTTGAAGTTCACTTGCCATCTGTTCTTTACATTTTTTTGTTAGTAAAACATATATTTTTGATCACTTTTATTTTCAAAGATTTTGGCTCAGTGTTGAAAGTGAGACACCAGAAATACTAGCCAAATTGAGTCATAATATGGGAATCTGCAGAACAAGTTCCCCAGAAGGCACTCAGTGCACCTTCTGTCTGATCTGCAGCACATGACTTTGGTGCTACTTATGCAGAAGAGTGTGGCATGGCATTGGCTAACTACCACTTCTCAGTCTGATAAAAGCTGCTGAAGGTCCCCTTTAATTTTCATGTCACTGTAGTAAAATAGAAGATAAACCTGTGTCTCTAGAGCATTGGTGTTCTTCTCAATGTGATTATTTGGAACACCTGTAGGAAACCTTTACATGACTCAGATGCCTCTTTGGCTTTTGGCAGAGCAGTGAGTGTCTGGAGCCTGAGATATCTGCTTCCTGGCAATAGTCAAGCTGATAGAGTAGCACTATATAAATATATATATATATTTATTTATATTTCTATTTTCTGTGGAGATAATTCCTTTTTTGTCTCTGTAAATTCTGTTTTTTTGGGAAATGGCAGCAGGTAGGAGCCTCTTTGGATTCGAGAAAGGGAGGCTGTAGCTAGTGGTCATCAGAGCAGTATGTGGATGCAGCTCTGTATGTTAACACACTTGAGCTTTCAATCAGGAACATAAATACATGGTTAGTATTTAACCATAAATGGGGAAGATATGGCTTAGCTGATAGACAGTCATTTAAGGATCATCATGACGTATTTTTGGAGAGACCATCAGATGCATTAGAAGTGTGCCAAATATCACTCTATCCTGGAAGTCTGGAGGGTTTCGTTGTAGGCAAGTCAGTGTGTCATCCCTTTTGGCTACATGCAGCTGTTATCTGTGAAGTGTCTGTGTCAAGTGCAATTTCAAGCAGCACAAGATACAGCCACCAGTGCAGCACAAAATGGTCTTATCCTGATGTGCATCATCAGAATGAGAGGCAACTCAGCCAGTAAAAGTTGTGTTGCTTTTCTTGCTTGAAACTTACTTGCTTACAAACCTAATGCTGTTTCAGTGTTGTTTTAACAAATAGCTGCTAAAGAATTCCTACTTGACCTCTACAAAGCAGCCATTAAAAACCATCATGTTAATATGAGACTCTACAAGACTCTTCAGGAATTGAGCATGTTGGAGCAGATTACACAGCAAAGCTTACATTGAGAAAGTAGCTGTCAGAGGAATCCAGTCTTGCTAGATGACTGGTGGATTGGGTCAGTAGCATCTTAAATCAGCTGCAGCTGTGAAAGGGCTAAAGTATACCTGTGCCACCGGAAAGGAAGTCTAGTTATTTTTGTGGAAAAACTATATAGTGAGAACCTCACATTGATCTGCTTGATGGCTTTATCTGGTCCTTTGTGTGGTGGGCTCTTTCTGCAGCAGAGACTGAATAGGAGAAAGTGATTTTATTTCAACCTGCTGTGACTTGGGACCTTCTGAAATGGCAAGAAAAAGGGTGCTTTGACCTGCTTGTCTCTTTATTTTTGCGAGTTGCTTTATTTCTCTTATACTTTAATGCATCACTCTGTCTAGACTTTTTTGGAAATAAATTGAAATGGTTTAGTGATCTGAGGATGCAAGCTAGCAAGTGTCTTTCAGAAGCATTGGCTGAAACATCTTGCTTGCTCCTTTTTAGATTTAGTGGTGGAAGCAGTATCTTTTTAATGCTTAGAAGTTCATTACTATAATCACGTTATTGCAGAAGAAAATGAATACTTGAGGGGGAAAAAAAGTCTGGATTTTTTCTTTTTTTATCTGGATTCTTATAAAATAATACTCCTGCTCATTATACTCAGCTTGTACCTACTAAATATGTTGGAAATTTTCAGAACAGGAGGCAGGGGCTGAAATGAAGCCCTTGTTACAATGAGGAGAGTTTGTTTTATGCTCCATTCCTAACGTGATATGCTTACCCTTTGGTATACATTATTTCCTAAATCAATAAATAAGATGTAATGGAAAAGGTAACATTTAGTAAGGAAAGATATGGTATGAGTGTATATATATATATATATTTTTTTTTTTTTT
>JAVSBS010000057.1:0-33246 GCA_033124195.1 Coracias cyanogaster
GCATCTCTCTAACCACTACACCATATCCTCAAGCACCGCATCTATTTGTTCTTTAAACACCTCCAGGGATGGTGACTTTGTCTACACAGGCAGAATTTTATTTTGGGGGAAATGTGAATCTCTCAGGAGACTTGTGGTTCCCTGACGGGGGTTGACAAGGGGATGCCTGTGAAGTGATGAGTTCTCCAATGACTAATGCAGCAGCAAAAAAGCCTCAGCTTGTGTTATCTGCCCCAGCCCGGGCTCACAGCTACCTCCCGCTGAACCCCAGCTCCTCACTCATGCCACAGCAGCTCCCGGTGTTATTCACGGGTAAGAAAGAGCCAGAGAGAAGAGCCAGCGGGTGTCTTGTGTCCCTGCCCAGCCCTGCCAGCCCATGGGTGACTCAGAAATGATTCCCTTCCCACTGCCAGCCTGAGCTCAGACTCATTCACAAATTGTCTCCCTTGCTTTCTGGGCAGAGAAGTGTGTTGGAGAAGGTGCTTCCCCACACACCCCCTTAGTCACCACTTGCCACCACTTGCCACTGTGACCCACAGGGTCACACTGTGACCCACAGTGCTGCCCTGTTCTGACATAAAGCATCAGTGTGGGCACCCACGGTGCCCTGCTAGGGTGGTCCACCATCACTGCTGCTGCCACTGTCACTGTCACTGTGGGTGGCACTTGCCTTTGCTGCTCTGTGCTTCAATGGCTGCAGTAGACAATGTCCATCTAACATGGGGCTGGTGCAACACCATCCCAGGTTACCCCACAATGCTCTGCACAGAGCTACAGCACTGAGCTGGTGCTGAAGTGTGATTTTGATTCACAATTAAGACAGCGCCTCTACAGTTTCACAGAAAGAGGGTTTAGATTTGTTCAGAAATTGCCTGGGACAATTTAATTCAAAGACTGATCCATTCTTCAAAGCTGTCATAAGGACCTGACAGGAGCCAGCTCAGGTTTGGCAGGCAGAGATGCTTGGGATCACTCACCCTGTCCATCAGCTAACCAGTGTGGGGGAAGCTGAAAACTGCTCCCAGGCCATGGTGGTGGTGAAGATGGTCTTGGCAGGTGGAGCTGGTTTACGAAGTCCACACAGGATTCAACCATGAGCAGCATCAAAGCTTTGGGTTTTGGTTCCAGATCTACCCCTACCTGGGATGCAAACACCCACAAAAGCAAAGCTTTGGGCTGTCTCCAATCTCCTGGAGCTGAGCATCTGGGCTGGGCTGATCCCTGGGAGTGGGTGCCAGGACTTCCCTCCCTGCCACTGGCAAGCAGTGTCCTGGCTTTCCCCAGCACCTCCCTGAGCTGTTGGATGCTGCGCAGGGCTCTGTCCCACCCCTTGTGCTCTGAGGGTGCTGCTTCCCAGTGCTTCTTCCCGCAGCACCTGCCTGCTGGGAGCCAGGAGGGGAATTTTTGCTGCTGTTCCTCAGCAGCCGTGTGTTCCTCTGCGAGGGCACTGAGTGCTGACCACCTCCCTGCTCCTTAGGCTGCTGGCATGTGCTGCCCAGGAAATCACACTGTCTTCCCAGACTGATGTAATGAGACTGACAGCTCATGAAGCTTATGGCCTCAAAGGGAACTCCAGGCTGCAAAGGACTGGAGGATGAGCCCATGTGCCGGTGTATCATGGCCCTGCCATCCTTGGCAGAGGGGTTTGCCTGGTGATTCCCCCTGCAGATCCAGGCGGAGATGGCAAAAGGGGTGCTGGTAGCCCTGGGAAGCCTACGTGCTTCACGCACTACCATGTTCTCCTGCTGGAAAACAGGAGCAGGAGCCAGAGCTCTGGGACTTGGCATGAAGATGGCCCCTCCATCCACTCGAGCCCTTCCCAGCTGCTTCACAGAGGAAGTAAGTGCTGAGGGCTGCTGGGGACAGGGCCATTTCCTCTTACGGGCTTTTTCTTTACTTTATTTACCCTATTTAGGTGTGTAAAGATCAGTGGAGGAAAGCTTGGCCGTGTGGGGCAGGGGCTGTGTGGAGCCGTGAGTCCTGGTGTAGGGCTGGCATGGCTCTCCTCTCCAGCATGGGGCCAGCCTGCCTGTCTCCTTCTCTCTCCTTTCAGCCAGAGATGCTGTGACATGTCCCCACAGTGGGTCCAAGCCCGCACCAGCCCTGGGGCCATGGAGCGTCCCTAGCTCTGTGCTTCGAGCTTTGGGCTTCCCGCGGTGGAAAGAGGCTGGATCCTGGCACAGCAGTCAGGCTGTGCTCCCTCCTGATACGCCTTTGCGAAGCCAGCAGTGCTGCAGCAGTGGGGATCTGGCCCTCTCCACACACCTCCTTGCCAGCTCCTCCATGAGTAATGACACAAACGTGCTTCTCACCCTGTCCCCGGCACTGTGTTGCTCACTGGGGCATTCGCAGGCTCCGCTCTTGCATCCCCATATCTGTTTTACATCAGAGCAGCTCCCGTCTGTCTGTCTGTCTGTCTGTCTGTCTCCTCTTCTCCCCCTGACGCAGCTTCCAGACAGTGTTAAATGCCCAAAAGGAGAAGCAAGTGAGGCAGGCAGGCTGTAGGCAGGCCTGGGGTCAGGCAGCCCTCCCAGCACTGCAGCCCAAGTGCCAGCCTGGCCCTGCATCCCCACTGAGGTGACAACAAGGACATTTGCTAGTTGGCAAGTGCTGAGAGCTAATCCTGCCCCGAGTGCCAGGAAGCCACCTGGGGACTGGCAGAGAGGGTGAAAAGTGTTGATGGGCTCCCCTGAACATGGGGGGCACCGAGGGGGACCAGAGCAGGCTCTTATCTTGTGGCACCCACTGTCACCTCCACCACTGTTGAGGGATCAGCCACGCTGGCATCCTGCCCTGGCTGTGCCAGAGAAGGGCTGACCCCACTCACAGTGATCTAGACAGGGCAGCCCCAGCAGGGCATCTGGTGGGTGGCGCTCAGCCTTAAATCAGATGGAGGAAGGATAGACTTGGATGACAAAAAAAGGCTTCTCCAAGAAGGATGAGACTGCAGGCAAGAGCTCCGTCCTGCCCCGTATTCTCCCACCCTGCTGCTGGGTGTTAGATGACAGATGTTACAGCTGTTGGCACAACAGATTGACACATGGATGGTGGGATCCTGGAAACTTTTCACTGGCAGCCTAATTGCTCATTTGCTCTAAGTCTCCACAGTGAAATATTTGTCTTAAAAGCAGCCCCTGGGGCTGTAGGGTTGTTCTAAGACACACTTGACTGTTCGTGTTCAAGAGATGGGAGAGGTGCTGGCTTTCCATTGCCCCCAGAATAGAATAATTCAGACAGAGCAGTGCAGCTGGAGAGGGGTGGCTGTGGGTGCTGCCGGACCCCGCTGCAGCACTGCCCACACAGGGAAGCTGCACGGCTGGAAAGCGGGTTCACGCTGAGCTGTAGTTATGACAAAGGGAAATGAAAATAAAAGCATAGTATTTCCAATAATCTCCTAAGGAGCCTGAAAAAGCGATGGCATGGCTGTCTCTGTTAGCATGCCCATGGAGCCTACCCCACTACTAAGCCTAGCCTGGAGATGGAGGAAAACAAAGAGTTATTGGGAGGGAGTTATTAGAAGAGCTCAGAAATGAGGGGGGACAGTGGAAAATGTTATGCTTGTCTGGGGTCCCAGACCTTATGCTAATGGTTGGTGCAACATGAGGACCTCACAGTGCCAAAAAACAGCTCAAAAAGTTCATGGATGGAGGGGGACAAGAGCCTGGGCAGCTGTGTAACCAAAAGCCATCCCTCCTCCGCAGTCTGACCAGCATGTTTTGGGGGCTCAGCAGACATTGGCCATGGGGACAGATGCTGAAGATGAGCTACCCCAGCTTCAAGCCCCAGACGACCCCCCAAACCCTTCTGTGGGATGAGCTCAGCAGGAGCTGAGCTTTGGACCCACAGCCACGTCTTCAGGACTCCACACCCTCAATCCAGGGGGCATCGTGGGGTCTGTGCCAGGGTTACCCTGCCTGAAAGGGGCATGTCATGGCTTATCCAAACCCTGTGAGGACAATCCAGCCAATGGGCCAGTTTGGTGATGTTTCCACCTGCTTCTGTAACACTGAGTCCTCCGTTGAGCTGGGCTTGAGTGAGATGGCAGCACAAGAAAGCATTTGTGCATTCACATTTTCTTCTGCCTGGGGCATACACCCGACATGCATCCCTGGGAGCCATACGGGTCCTCTCCCCAAGCTCCTCTTGCAGAGGGTGACACTCAGCATCCCTGGGCAGCAGTGGCAGGGAGGGCAAGGAATGTGTGGTTAGCTGGAGACAGCTCCTCTGCCGTGGTAGCAGCAGGGGGACAGTTCTCCCAGCGCAGGGGTGCCGGTGGTCATGAGCAGTCCTTTAAGGGCCCGCAGGTTGCACAGCTCAATCCTCCCTTGTTCTGACCCATCAGCAGAGCAGGGTGACCGTTGCCCATGCCAGACTCAGGGTCATTTCCAAAGATGCTATTTCTCTCCAGCCCTCCCTCTTAGAAAAATCAAACCCTTCATGGCAGAAAGAGAGATGCTGGGCAAGGGGGACAGCCAACAGCCCTCGCTGGGGCAGGGACATGGGATGTGGGACATGGGATACAGGACATGGGATACAAGACATAAAGATCCTTCTTTCCAACAGATTCTTTGGGATGCTGGGATGGCTGATGATGCTTTTTAGGTTTAATAAGTATTAATTACTAGTAATGATAATACTTTGACCACCTGTGTATAAGATGCACCTTTTTTTCAGCTTTAAACTTCAAGGCTCTTTAGAAAAAATAATCAGGCTCACTAAGGCTATACTACAGATGGGTGAAACTGAGGCAAGGAGGGGACTGAGGCCAACACCATGTCTGCCTGACCAGCTGGCAGCACCGGGAGAGGGCTGGCCTGCAGGGACAGGGGATGAGAGCTCCGCTGGTGGCAGGAGAAACTCTGAGGCTCTCATCCTGTAGTGGGACCAGTGAGCTCAGGTTGAAGCCTCTTCTCCTAAGCCCTGGATCAGGCTGCATTTCAAAAATGCACTTAAGTCCTGCCGCAGCCCAGCTAGTGGGATGAGGACTGGGGGCTAAGGCATGGCTGGGGCCTGGCTGCAATCCCTGCAGGAGCCCAGGGATGCCAGCAAGATAATGAAAGGGGATGTTAAACATTACTGCAGTCACAGAGCTATTTATCTGACACGAACAGAGGCAGCCAGGAATCCTCCAGGGTGCACAGCTCAACTTAGACCCCATTAAAGTTCCTTTTATTCCCTGTGTTTTGGCTGACGTTAAAACAGCGCCTGAATTGCTCCTGCGGGAGCCGGCTTCCACGCCTGGCGTCAGGGCTGCTGCTTGCTCCAGCCGGTGGCCGTGGGGCCGGACTGGCTCTGCTTCACCTGGCTCCCTGCATCGCAGGCACCCCCAGCACCCAGCCCAGAGTGGGTGCCGTGGGGGAGGGATAGAATCACAGAATCACAGAATGCTTTGGGTTGGAAAGCTCCTCTAGAGGTCATCTAGTCCAACCCCCTGCAGTGAGCAGGGACAGCTTCAACTAGAGCAAAATGCTCAGAGCTCCATGTGACCTCACCTGGAATGGTTCCAGGGATGGGGCTTCTACCACCTCTCTGGGCAACCTGCGCCAGGATCTTACCACTCTCAGCAAAACAAGAATTCTTCCTTACACCTAGTCTAAACCTGCACTCTTTTAGTTTAAACCCATCACCCCTTGTACCGTTGCAACAAGTCCTGTTAAAAATATTGTCCCCATCTTTCTGATAGGCCCCTTTAAGTATTGAAAGGCCAGAATAAGGTCTTCCCAGAGCCTTCTCTTCTCCAGTCTGAACAACGCCAACTCGCTCAGCCTATCCTTACAGTAGATGGGTTCCAGCCCTCAGATCATTTTTGTGGCCTCTTCAAGACCTGCCCCAACAGGTCCATGTCCTTCTTGTGCTGAGGACTCCAGATGGGCAGCCTCAAAGGGCTGGGGACCAGAGATTAAGGCAGAGCATGCAAGACAGTAGCTGATGTTTCCCTTTGACGCCAGCCATCCCGGGACTTGAAGGGCTCCCGGCTGTGGCAGGGCTATATGAGATGGGGAGAAGAGCCTCAGCCAGGCCATTTTCATGGGAGCCAGGCTTAGGCTGCCTGTGTGCGGCCATCTTCCCAGCACCAGCGCTGCCAGGAAGGGATCTGCCTGTGCTCTGAGATTTTCTGATGGATTTTTTTCTCCCATCCTGAAATAGGAAAAAACCTGAAAATCCTTACGGGTACTGTGCTGTATTTGGGCAGGAGCACAGTAGGCTGAGCAGAGCCTCTCACTGAAGAGCTTATATTTCCAAGCAAAGCCTGTTGTGAAGTAGAAACATGTTTAGTTTTCGGAAGAACACACCAAAATTAGACAATTTGGCAACCTTCCAAGCATTCTGAGCTCCTGTCCCATGTTTCTCCACCAGCCACTCCTGAATGTGGCTTTGGGGCTACAAAATAACCACAGTCAGGGACAGCAGTGACATGGAGCTGCTTCATACAGCCATGCTTTATATGGCCAAGCTGGGTGCCCACAGCAGTGCCGAGGGCATGCCCAGCAAGTGCAAGGTGCCACTGCACCACCATCACTCACACCTGCCCACTGCCTGCATAGGTGAGCAGGAGCCAGGAGCTGTTCCCAGAGGCAGGGCAAGGCAGAAGGGCAAGGAGGCAGGCAGAGGCTGGGGAATTCAGATCCAGAAGTGGAACAGACAATTTCCAAGGCATCGTGTCAGTGCGTGGTGATGAGCTGGGGCTGCTTCAAAAGGAACCAGCTTTAAATGGCTCAAGCCCCGAGCCAAAAGCATAAACACTAGGAGGAAGTTTGGCTAAAGTTAAATCATGTTTTATTTAAAAATCTCCCTCTCCCTGTTGTAAGATGGAAACTCTCCATCTGAAAAGTGAAACTAAGATTGGAAACAGTCTGCAGTCATTAAGTTTATGCCGCTTTTTTTTTTTCTTTCCAGCTTCTCAAGTAAAATATCAACTGGCTCCACTGTCAGGGACAGGAAACATTAGTAATAAGTTCATAGATTTACATTTTCCCCAGGGAAATACAGGAATATCAGAGATCAAAAGTTGGAGAAAGGAGTTATTTTTATACAGAGTGATTTGCAACCAGCATTCATTGGGGGGAGTAAATAAATTACAGGCCCTTCACTCTGGGGTTGTTTAAGTTCTTTTTCTTTAATGCTGTCCCTTTTAACTACTGTAGAGGGTCTGTCAGGACTTACACAGAGCACAGAGACTTCCCCGCCTGTGAAAAGAGCTGTTTTCTAGAAAAAAAATGTTAGTCACTGCCATTAGTTATCTTAGGCTAACATCATGTATCAGCCTGTGGGCAGGTGGGCGTCGGGGTGGCTCAGGCAGGACAGGGGACAGGCCAGCACATCATGCAGGGACAATGCCACAAGAGTGCATTTTGGGGCTGTTAGACCCAGCAAGGTGTACCTGTGCGAGGTGACGCTGATGCCAGAACTGGGTGCAGAGGGATGCACAGCACCGGGGCTGTTTAAACCTCCCCTCTGCCTGTTCCTCAAGGGTGATGAGAGGCACCCGTCAGGGCTGATTCAATCAGGGCAAAGCGACAGGTGCCCTGCTCTCCAGGTGGGCAGGGATGGTCCCACAGGCTTTGCTGCTGCCCAGGCTTATCCTCATTGCAGCCTGGCAGGTGACTTGCGCTGAGCTGGTGCCCCAGACTGGGAACCACCACTGCTCTGTACAAGGTCCGCTACCGCAGACCCTGCTCCCCTGGGATCTACCACAGTGGACCAGAGCTCCTGGCAGCCATCTTCCCCTCACCATCCAGGTCACCCACTGGGGCCGAACTATGCTGGCAGGGTCTGGGGTGGCAGGGAGCCAGTCCCAGTGGTGGTGGAGACACTGGAAACTTTGACCACGAGCTTTGTCTGGTATCATCAATTAAAGGTGAGGCACTCACTGGCTGGGCAGCATAATGAATGACGGTTTTAAGTACAACTGGAAAAACAATAAAATACTCTATTAGGGTGACACAGCTGTGAACAATGAACATTAAACAACTTCACGGCTTGTGGAGCTGCTGCAGCAACACTTAGCTCTGGCGTTTGATGGATTCCTGTTTGGAGTGTGCTTCGCAAAGCCACTCTCCTTCCACCCCAGGCATGGAGGGCTGGGAACCACTCTCTCCTTCTCCTGCTTAAAAATACATCCACATAAAACGTGCTTTAAGAATCCCTTAAGGTTTATTAATGTCACAAGCAGGGGAGGAGAAAAGAGTTGGAAGGCCTTGAAGTACATGTCGGAAACACTCCAGAGAAAACTGTAAATGCTGCTGGGATGAACTGCAGGCTCTGGAGGATCAGTCGCGCTGGAAGACTATTTATTTTCCAGTCTATTTTAAACACTGGACTGTTTCAGATAAGAATTGCCTGTGGTGGCAGACAGGATCGTGGGACTGGTGTGCAGGAACTCATGCCAGATTCATTTCTGGGGAGTATTTCCTCCCTGCCTTGATAAATCTGCCTTGTCTGCTGTACCAGGTTACTTCCTTTGGAGTTCTCGCTCCTTATTATTACTTATTAAAATTGCCTGCAAATAGCACTTGGGCTTCATGCAACATCCTGTATGAACAATTCATCCTACTCGTTATCTTGAAGCTGACAATTCCCACCAGGGCCAGAGAGGGTGGGTGGAAAAATGCCTTGAGAAGAAACAGAAATGGCCATCCCTTATTGCGAGGCTGGAGAAACCACACTGGGGAGAGTGGAGAGGACAGGAGATAAGTGGGGACTCCCCCTCTTCAGAGACAAAACCATGAAAGGGAAGAAAACAAGAAGAAACAAAGCTGGCTATACCAATGAGCATCCTCCCTCACCCACAGATGCGGGGGTCCTTGGCTGGTGCTCAGAGGGGTCAGTGAGCCCCCTGTGACCTGATCTTGCAAACTTGCCCCCTTTGCCTAGATCTTATCTAGAAAATCGATCTCACATTACACAGCTTGTTCATGCTGGGCTTTTCAATGCAGACAGCAAACCTGCATCTTTCCTCTGCACCTCCCAGCATGGCAATGCAGGAGAGGTCTGGCCAGGGTCATGGGCCCCTGGACTTTGAAACTCCGCTGCATCCCTTTCTACAGGGAAGAGATACAGAGTTCCAGTGACCTGGGGCCGTGGGGAGGGGGAAGGTTTGAGGAGTCAAGCTGCTGGTTGGAGCCAGACACTTGTCCCTCCAAACACGCTGCAAATGACTGGGATGCTGTGCTGGAGTTGCACTGGGGATGGCTCTACTCGCTCTCCTGGCCTCCAGGGCTTCATCCCTGGCAGCACAAGCCATTGGAATGCATCTCCCTGGCCCTCATCTCAGATGGAACTGAAAAGTTCAGCTTGACTCCCACAAGCATGGGAGCTGCACTTGCATCTAAGACCATTTCCTCCCTGAACATCACTCATGGGGCATACAGAGGTAGCTCCCCTGGCTCCATCCTGCCAGCCCTCCCCAGCCCTGGACAGTAGAATCCAGGCTGCACCCAGCCCCTCTGCCAGCTCCCAGCCCAAGCCATCCCGGCCCAAAGCAGCCTTTGCTCCAGTGTATGCCCTCCATACCTGGCCTGGGTACCACAACCCGACTGGAAGGACATGCTGCCCTGCACATGTGGGCTTAATCACAGAGCATCTGCTTCCCATTGTGGCCGCCCAGGGCAGGTTTCCCCTCACAGCCTCCTGCAAGGGTGATAATTTTATATATGCAGGCTGCTTCCAGCGTGGTCATCAGGAGAGCTGTGGGGCTGGGTGGAAGTGGGGAGACGGGGAGCACTGCCCTGGGCAGGGGTAGTGAGGCAGGAGCAACCAGGGCAGTGTGGAGGGAGAGAGGTTCCTCTTCCCACTGGGACTATGGGGAAGCTGGAAGCAAGTCTCAGAGATGCTTGGCCCAGCCCAGAAGCATGGAGAGGTGCCAGGGGCTATTTTCAGAAGCCCTGCTCGTGGTGACATCCCAAGCCTGGGGTAACACTAGCCCAGTATCGCTGGCACAGGCTGACCTGTCTGAAAGCCAGAGGGGTTTGCGGGATGACTCCTCGCTGCTTGGTCATGGGCAGCCCCACACCAGGCAGGCATCTTAACTAGCAGTTCCCAGCCACAGCTTGCAGAAATGGCAAATGCTGCTGGTGCCAGATGACGGATAACTCCTCCAGACATTTTGGAGAAGTCTCTGGAAAACAGCCTCTTCAAGGGAGCTCAATTTTGGCTTTCTAAATTGAGGCTCTCCAAATGACTTTTGGAAGCATTAGCCATTATTATTTTCCTTCGTTCTGTCTAATCACAGTATTTTCCCTGGCACTTGGTGATAACAGGCGTCCAAGCACTTCATGCCCCCAGGAGGACCATGCACTGTCACCCTCCCCAGCTCCCACACTGTGGCGGTCACCACTGCCGTGCCAAGTGCTGCTGTCACCCACCATCCACGGGCAAGCGCAGGCGATGCTGAGCAAGAGGAGACACCCTGGGAGCACTGCAAACCCAGGCATCACAGTGGGCAGGAGCTTGGTGCCGAGTGATGCCGAGGGTCTGCAGACCAGGCCAAGTGCCTGCCTGCAGGAGCAGTGAGAAGAAGGTGACCATGATGGGGTGGGGGTAACCCTGTCCCTATGTCTGGGCGCAGCTGACAGCAGCACCCTCTGAGAGAACTTCGGGCTGCACAAGGGAAACCTCAGAGTGCTTTGATCTGTGCTGGGGCTCCTTGATGTAAAGCAGGGACAGGGTGAAGGCAGCTGCAGGAAGAGCCCTTTGGCTGCTGCCTCTCCCAGCTGAGGAAGAATGGGGCTGGCTGCCCAGTGGCACCAAGCAGCGAGGCAGTGTTGGCCTCACCAGTGGTGACCAAGGGGCCACTCGAAATCTATGTGCATGACCAGGCAGGGCTGGACTGCATGACGATGAAAGGTCCCAGTGTAATCTGTTTCAAGGGATGCTTTGCATTCACCTCTGCCCTCCCTCACAGAGCCACTGATGGTCATGGCAGAACTTCAAGGTGCAGGGCTGGGGCCAGAACCTGCTCAGTAGCGCACCCCATGCCCAGCACTGGGAGGCTGGCTGGGGCCTGACAGGACTTGCAGTGTCTGCATCCCATTTAATGGGGGACAATGTGTCATGGGAAGAAAAGGACCCAAGTCTGGCACAGCTGAGAAAGCTTGAGTATCTGCCTTAGCAAGATATGTTGGCAAGACCCCACACAGCCCCTTGCAAAGGGTCTTTCATGATGCACTAGAAATCCTGCCCGCAACTTTGCACCCAGAGACAAGTTTAAATATCCACCAGCAGCAGTTTCCTGGGTTAGTAACAAGCTCTCTTCTTCATTCTCCACCAAGAGCCAGCTAAACCCTGGACAAAAACATATCCAGCAAATGTGTGTGCAAAATGCAGTCTGCAAACCTAGTCATCTTCAGGCACTGCAACCACCCCTGGAGAAAGATTTTGTACAAAAGCAGAGCCCTGTGTGCAGGGCAGGCGAGCCAGGCTGCCAGCTCGGGTGGGACTGAGCTCTGCGAGTGGGAGCATCTTTGTGCGGTGCCTCTGACTGACGTGGTGCATATGGTCCCTATTTATTTGCCTTTTTCGCTGCTGGATCACTTTCAGAATAGTTTTCTGCAATTACATTAAGTTTCCCCAGTACAGATTGGGAGTGAAACTTGTGCTTTGGGAGATAAACTGCAGACCGTTTGGCATCAAGGGAAGCTGTTAATTTGCCAGCAGCGGAGACAGAGGGAGAAAGAAAATGAAGAGAGATAATTCATTCCCATTGCAGCTTGGTTTTGAAAGAAAATAAGGGCTGTGGGCTGAAGAGACACAACTAGAGCTGGTTATTAATGGCTCAGCGCTGAGGTCATACCAGCAGAGAGAAACCTGCAGCCAGCAGAGACCCAACCCACAGGTACAGAGGGCCAGCGGGTCTCAGGTCTCCCCATGGGGCTGCCGGCCAGGGTCCCCTGAGAGGGTCATGGTCCTGGTGTTCCCTGTGCTGCTGACCTGCCTTTGCTTGGTGCCATGAGATGGTTTTGCAGGTTTGCCCCATCCGAAGCTCCTGCTGCAGTGGGGAAAGAGCTCCAGATGCCCAGGAGCCCAGTCTTGGGGCTCAGTGTGCATGGGGCTCAGTGTGGGAACTGCTCTCAGCACTGCCCTGCCACGCAAGGCTGGCCAGCCGGGAAGATGGTCACAAGGAGGATGCTTGAATGGTGATAGAGGGAGGGCTGGGAGTGCCCCAGGAATGGCCATGTGTGAGTGGCTCCTTGGCACGTGCACACCACAGCCCCTCTCTGCTTTTCCACTTGTGGATGCTCTCCTCCAGCCATGAGCTGGAGCACACTGGGAAAAGCTGCATCTGTACCGCCTGCGTTCATGTCTTCCCCCACGCTCCCTCCCGCCTTCCTTTATTTATGGGACAGCTATTTCCTTTCAGAGACAGGTAGCCAGTATTCTGAAGTGGCAACAAGATTTGAATGAAAAGGTGTTTGCTTAAATCATGGAAGATGTGAACTTTCCGATGGGTGATGGCATGTGATGTCCCAGCCTTCCCTTCCTCCTCTGCAGCCGGTGAGGCCACGGTCCCTGTCCCTCAGGAATGTGTCAGCCGCTGTTTTGGCTCCTGGGATGATCCAAAGACCACTTGAGGGAAACCAGTTGCCATGTTTGTGTTTAAAAACTGGCCTTTGGGTCCTTGCTTGAGTCACAAGTACTACTAATTTTTCCAGCAAATGGAGGCCCCATGTTGCTCCCCTCCAGCCCAGTGCAAGTGATGATGGGAGGCTATTGCTGTAAAGTAAGGTTTTTGGGGGAAAATTTGGTTGATATTGATCACAGACAGCAGTTGCTGTAACCAGGGCAGTAAACTTTCCTACCCTAGTACTTCTTTTGATCTAAAATAACTTTGCATTTAGGCTGCATCTTTCTGAAGTTTGAGCAATGGTTATTTTTTACAGGGGAGGGAAAACTCCCAAGCCCAGCTCCCCCTGCAGCAGTACAGCACGAAGGGGACATCTGGCTGATGGACACCCTGAGGACAGAGGACATGGAGTAGGCAAGGTGTCTGCAGGCTGGTGTCCTGCTGGGGACTGTGGCAGGATGAGGCCACAAGCACCAGCCTTGCAGCAGCCTCACATGAGTCTGTAGCTGAGGATGCTCTGGTTGTCACAGTGCAGGGATTTGGGGGACCAGGTCCCCGTGGGGCACAGAAACCCAATGGCTTTGAGGTCAGTTGGGTAAGCAGGACATGGGGAACATTCCCCAGCCCTGGCTGGGCACCTCTGCACTGGCTGAGAGCTCCCTGCACCTCCAGGTTTGTTCTATCACCACCTCAAATGGAAGCAGATACCTTTATTTACAGAGGAAGGGCTGCATTTTGCTTCCTGCCCCTCTCATCAGCAAGCTGCTGGTGGGGCGGGCGCAGGTCCCGCGCTGACTGTTCGCCCCTTGGTCCCACCACCGGCGCTGACATCCTTTCCTGACACACATTGGTTTCCTGCGCGCGGCTCTTGTGCCACTTCCTACCCCGCTTCGGTTTCCACCGAGCACTGCATGTCACAGTGCGGAGGAGGGGGAAAAAAATAGTGGGTTCTCTTCCTGCCTCCACCATGGACAAGGCACAGACTGGGCAGGCGGTGCCCGTCCTCGCAGCTGGTCCCACAAGAGCATCCCTGGCCCTGGCTCAACCATCACATCTGGCCAGGTGAGGAGGGGTGACATCCCCAGCTGCGGTCACCTATGGTTTGACACCAAAGCCCTTTTGTTAACAGCCTGATTTCTGAGGTTGGTGACAAGGGCAGGTGCTCTGCACCCCCATGCATCCCCAGGCTGCTGGGGCTGGGTGCTCCCACCCCTGTCATGGTTTTAGGGTGGTGGCGGCTGCCCTGGCTGCGGCAGTGGGATTGCTTCCCCAGACTCCGCCTGTCACTGGGCCGCTCTCCAAACCCAGTTTCTGCCTCATCAGGAAAGCGGGAAAAGCGATCAATGGCTCCAGCCCTGTCTTTAGAAAGTGGATTAGGGCCAGTGAATAGGAACTGTCTCTCTAATGAAGTGCTATTACCAACAGGCTAATTGAGTAATGACATAATGCAGGCCCTTGAAGCTCTTTATAAGGGGCCATGACTCTGTGCCACAACACACCGCCACTTCCTCGCCTTGCCCCGCTCTGCCTCCAGCACATCTCCGGCAAAGGAGCCTTCATGTGCGACACCGTCCTCCCTGGAGCAGCCACAGACAAAGTGTCGCCAGCATAACCCTGCGTGGAAAATGCGGAGGTGGAGGGGAACCCGGATTAATTAGCTTGGGAGACGCCAATCTCCTCACATGTGAAATGTGAGCCTTTTTATTGAGAAAAGTAAAACAGGCCTCGCATTGCTTTCAGGGAGCCCAGTAAAACAGAAGGTGATCCATAAATATGTATGTTATGCTGGATTTAAAATACTTTCTGATGATTTTCTAGGCAGATCTCCAATAAGTTACAGCACAGCATTGCTATTGTAAAGCTGTCGGCACAGGCTGGTAACTCCTGTTCTTCTTATTGTGGGGAGGGCACAGGTCACTGCTGTGCATGCACTTGTGTCCCTTGTGCTAAAGTGTTCACCCTCAGGTGAAGAAATTAAATATAACGGTTTTGTGGCTTTCATTTTTAACCTACTGCCATTAACGGAGCAGGTTGTGAAGTACTCGGTGTTCTGGCAAGGGTGTCTCTGCAGAGGGGCTCAGTGATGCTCAGCATCACCCATCTGTCTGCACCCACCCAGGGACAGAGACCTGCTCCCTCCCCTCAGCTTGAGCCTTCCGGGGGGGCTGTGCCAGTGGCCCCCAAAGCTTTCCCCTTTGTCAGGACTGGCTGAAAGTGAGAAAAGAAACAACCATTTAACCCACAAGAACATCGGGCTTGTCCATCCCTCTGCTGTCTCCCAAACCCCTGCGGGTGCAGCTGGGCGCTTCCTGTCTTCCCACCAGAGACAGCATTTGCACAGGGGACTTAAAGAGTTGGAGGGTGACACAGCCCCAGGAAGGTGTTTGTCAGCCCTGGGGGGTGAGCAGAGCTGTCCCCCCGTGCTCGGGGCGAGGCGTTTGTGCTTGCTTCGCCCAAGAGAAAGCCGGCCTCTGCTGTGAGGATTTACAGCCTGGTTTTTGAGGCAGGGAGGCGCACGGTCCCGCTGTTTTGGCAGGTGGCTGATGCTTTGCCAGGGCTCGGTGCAGCCCTGGGCTGGGCTTTGCTGCTTGCTCTGCCACTACTGGGACGGACAGGGAGGGATTGGCAGGCAGCATGGCCGGGGAATGGCCATGCCCTCGGAAAGGTGAGCACAGCCAGCGGCAAGACCACGTTGATGCTGCAATCCAGACCACCTGTATCCGCAGGAAGAAATCATCTTTATTTTAATCCTCCTGCCTTGCGTCCCTTCCCCAGGTCTCCCTGGCTCCCTCTCTCTGCATTTGCTCTTTGTCTTCATGGGAAGTCTTGCACCTCCCCAACCCCACGCTATCAGTTCATCATCTGATTAAAGATTAATTTGAGATTATTGCTTGTGTCAATAGCCCAGAGCCAGAAAAACAATAGCTACACCTGCAGCTTGTTTGTGAACCCCCCTCCTTATGGTGAGCTGTTAATGGATGGAGGTTTTTACCAGGACTGCCTGTCGACAGGGGCTTGCTGAGCCCTGCACCGGCACCTGCTGCCCTTCTTGTCCAGCCGAAAATAAGTCCACACATCTTCCAAGGCCTCCTGCAGTCCCAGGTATCTTGTATTGTCTCTGCTGACCACCCCGCAAGCCATCCCAGCTTCTGCTGCAAAGCTCCGGTCATCCGCTTTCCCAAATCAGAAACAGCCCTCCAGCAATTGACTTTAATAACGGGCCTTTCCCTGGATCCTGCCCGGTTTTTGTTTGTTTATTCAGCTTTTTCTAGGTAAGGTAAGAGCCAAAGAAGAATTAGACTGCTACACTTTGTAGGGGCTGAGCTTTGGCTGCTTTCTCCCAGGGCTGCACATTCAGATGCTGGAAACTCTCCTCTGGAGGCGGTGGGGGATCCGGGACATCGCGAAGAGAATATTTCTATTAGTTTTGCTGCAACAGGAGAATAAAGTGGAAAATTTTTTCCTCCCTACTGCCATGGAGGGGGAGGAGGCATTTTGGGAGGCATTGGCAGGGCTGTTCCCCAACACTGCCAGCTCCCCACCTTGAGGTGAGCTCTGCAGCGAGCCCCCAGCTCAGCTGAGCATGAGACAGACTCAACGTGTTCCTTAAGCACTTTCCAGCCCTTCCTCTTTCCCCCTTTTTCCTCTTTCCAATGCCTGGATGCCCCTGGGGCAGTTTGCCAAGGACTTTGGGTGCAGAGTGGCCCCAGAGCTCCTCTTCATCCCCACTGCACCAGGGTCACGTGTGTCTTGTGCCCATCCCTGACAGAGATGGAGACAGAAAGGGGTGAAAAAGTTCATTTTGGGAACTGCAGCCCCCAGAACACCAAGCAGAGGAAGTTTAGCCTTTGCAAAGGTGGCTGTAATCTACTCACTTCCCGTCCCATCCCCTCTGGGATGCTCCGGATGCCTGCAGAGACAGGATGATTTCAAACAACAGCGTGCAAGCCTTGAAGCCCTTTTTCACCTGCCATCTCCCCATGGGTCTGCCCCAGCTCTCTGTCCCCGGGGAGTCCCACGGCAGGGTGGGTTTCCAAACACCCTTCATTCTGCATCAGGCCAGGGAGGGTGGAAAAAACTAGTCTTCTCTGGGAAGAAAAGGCACTTTGTGGTTTCCCCGGAGCCTTTGAAAGGGCTCCAGGAGCCGAGGGGCCGTACGTGCTTGTTTAAAGGTCCCGTGGAGGTCCGTGGAAATTAAACGGTGGAGTTCAAACGCTCGACGCCGTGGCCATGCCACCGCCCGGGGAGTGCGGCAGCCCGGAGCCGGCACAGCCTGCACCCCGGCACCACAGCCCCTGCCAGCGGGGCCCCCCGCTACCTGCCGGGCGTTTGATTGAATCCCGGCTTTTACGAGCGCTGACACCGTAATCTGTTACAGATGGTCACACAAGGTGGTCACCAAATGGTTCCTCCTGTTAATCGCTGGCTGCCCCCACCTCCGCCACCCCCACCGCCAAAACTGCAGCTTGCGCTACCTGGATGAAACAGCGGCTTTACAGTGTGTTTAGTTCCTGTGGCATTAAAACAGAGAGGGGGAAAAAACAAGGATAAGACCTGCTGAGGTTTCACCATGAACCTTCTGGCTTCAGCCTCCAGTACTTGTTGCCCAGGCATGTGTAGAGGACCAAGGGCAGGAGCTCTGGCACTGCTGCCAGCTGCCCTTGCTGCCAGGGATGCTGCTCTGGGAGGGTTCCTTCCAATAATGAAACAAAAAAGCAACTGCAACTCATCCTCGGGCCCGGCTCCTGGGTGCAAATCTCCATCACAGAATCCCAGAGGTGTATGGGGCCAGAGAAAGGACAGAAAGGATTGCCTACGTCTGCAGCAGTTTTGAGCTGGATGCAAGAGTGTCCTCGTCATGGCCCCCAGCCCTCTGCTCACCCCAACAGCCCTCTGGGTAGAAATACAAAATATTTTTGCTGTAGGAAAATGAGCACTCTGTTGGAAAAGGAGGAATCTGGGCCACATCCAGACAAGGCAGCAGCTGCTGGTCCAGACCTGGCCATAACTTGGGGATGTCAGAGCTGTGGGACCACATCTGAGGTGGGTCCCCAGGTGCATGGTGTTCCTGTCTGGGCAGCAGCAGGTTCCCAGTACGCAAGGTGCTTGGGCAGGGCAAGGAGCAGATGCAGCAGCAGCCCAAGTGCCAGTGGGCTGCGCTTTTGTGATTCAGAACAGGCAGCATTTCTTTTTTCCAGTGTTTTAAGGCAGCATTTGTGTTTGAATGCCAGTGGGATTTGTCAGTGGGAGCCTAGGCAGTCCTCCACCCGTTTTATACCTTCTCTGTAAAAGCCTTGCATCCCAGCCAGGCTCTGGACAAAGCCAGGAACATAACTGAGAGCTGGACTGATTGCTAAGGAGGAGATTTCTCACAACTCTCATCGCCTGCCTAACCAATATTAGTCGAAGCCCATTGAGAGCGACCTGGCAGGGTTCCCTGGTGGGTGCCAGTGTGGGGACGAAGCAACAGCCTGAATGATGCAAGAAAAGGTCCCCATCCGAATCAGTGACAGCCACGACACACGTGGATGAGGGTAAGGCACAGCCCGTGAGGTGGGGTTGGATGGACACTGCAGGGCCTTAAAGCTGAGCAGTAACTGGGGGCTCTTGCACGTCATTGCCCCAAAGCCAGCACTGGCTGCGGCTGGTGGGACAGCCTGCACCGGCTCTCCGGCAAGCAGGGCTTGGCGAGCTTCTGCTCCCTGCTTAGCCAGCTCCTGCAGGTGGTCTGTTCTCGAAATTGGTCTTTTTTTTAACTATTTAGCTGCTTTTGCGGCTCCAGGATTTTATGGATGGAAAGCTGAAAGTAATTAGTGCCCCTCCCCCGCTTCCTGTTGGGAAAAGGAAGAAAAAAGCACACACAAGAGCAAACCCAAAACTTCCTGCCCTGCTTAATAATCAAGTAATGAGTCCAACTCGGCTGGGAAAGTCAGTTTATACTGAGCGAGCTCTTAATTAAAGAAGGGCCGAGCAGCAGCTCTGCTCCCTTTTACAGCCACACACATCTTCCTGCTCTGTAGCAGCCCCTGGGAGAGGCACAGGGAGCCGGGCGCCAGCGGGCTGGAGGGGGGGATGAGGGCTGGGGGCTGCCTGCTTTTCTCTCCTGGTTAAAAGCAATGTCCTGCGGATGTCATTGAGGAAATGCGGGAGGAGAAGGACAAAAATCCCAGCCTCTGGCAGGGATACACTGTCCCTGAAACACCCCAAACTGGGAGGCGGTTGGGAAGGTACAAGGTGAGTGATTTGGGGCACGGGGACCGTTTCACCATGGAAATCCTAGAGGCAGATACCTGCGATATGCTGGAGCACCTGCCCCTCCGTCCTCTCCTGGCTGTGGGCAGCAAGGGGACAGCCCTACCTGCACTTGCTGAAAGGCTCTGTGGTGACAACAGGATGTGTCACCTCTGCTGTCACACCACCCACATCAAGTCAGCCACCCGGAGGCTTAGCTCACTGAGGTGCCTGGTACTTTAGCCACCCCTGGGGAGGCCCAGGAACCTGCTGAGAGCTGGAGGCAGCCCCACCACCCCAGCAGGGCAGTCCCCCATGCTGCAGCACAGATCTGCTCCCCAAAGAGTGCTGAGGGACACGGCCAGTCTAGGGATGCTACAACAGCATCATGAGGAAGCCAGCACCCACCCGGACAGGCTGGGAGGAACAGGGCAAGCCCCTGCACTTTCCCACATGGAGCCAGGGAGATCCACTGCAACCCATCAGCCCAGTCCCCCAAGACTGCATCGTTGCCCAGCTCCCCCAGACCCAGCCCTCTGACAGGAACTGACTCAAGTCCCCCTTTTCCTCCCCTGAGAGACAACTGCTCTACAGATCCCCTCCTGGAAATGCCACTTGCCCTTCACCTGCAGCCAGAGGCCAGGAGTGCAAAGTGGGAGCAGGAAAGCCTAGACCAGGACCCCCACCGAGGCCAGCACTCCAGTCCCTGGAGCACTCCCCCCCTCTCACTGCTGCACATTCACTCTAATCACCCACAAAACCCTATTATAAATTAACCATTTTATTGAATATCAATAAACTGTATATAATTATATAAAAAGTTTCATCAGTACAAAATTGTGGCACGAAAATATAAATACCAGTGTACCTTTGAAATGTAAACATCCTCTTTGTAATGATTCCATGAAAACAATGTCCAAAGAAAGATGCATTCAGGAGGCACCTGTCAATACCCATAAATAGGGCTTTTGGCACACACCTGTCGATGGGCAGCCTTGGGACAGGCCACCATTGTATCGGCTGACAAGTGCCTGCTATTAGTCACAGTTCTCTTGAAAAGCAGTTGTTAAGAGTCATATTAACAGGTGCTTGAGTGCATAGCTGCTCTGTAAACAGGGTTGGTGTTTGAAATGGCTACCCATGCCTTTTATGGACACTGTTAATCTCGCAGGCATTGCAAATTGTCATTGTGCTGGGGAGAAGCAGCTGCTTCACAACTACTGGGATACTGTATTATTGCATAGTTACACCTTCTACAGGCGGCGTATATACACTCGGGGTGGGGGGTTAACACTTTGTCCTTCATTAAAAAAATACCGGTTCTTAAAAGTTACCAAGTGGTTATGGTAAAAAAAAAAAAAAAAACAACAACCAAAAAAAACAAAAAACCAACACCCCCCCTCCAAGCTACATGGTGGCAACACTTGATACTGGCGGTGGGGCCAGGGTGCAGGTCCAGCCCTGCAAGGTGCCAGTGTCTCCAGGGAGTGGGGGCACCTGCTGCAGGGCTGCGGCAGCAGCGGGTCAGGCTCAGGGCTGTGCCCCCCCGAGTTTCACACGCACCCACGCTTCGCACCAGAGTCCAATCCTGCACCCTCAGACGCCGGGCTGGGAGAAGGATCAGGCCTTTGCATTGCACAGGAGGCACCGAGTGAGGAGTGTGAGGGTCTCAAGGGCCAGAGTAGCTGTGTCTGGCGCGGTGCACACTGCGATGGCGACAGAGGAAACTAACTGCTACAGGAACTAGTTATAATATAGGGATTTGTGTGGTGAGAGGCCTGGGAGAGCGGAGTCCTCAGCGAGAGCCAGAGCAGCCCGTCTCCTCATGCTTGTGGAGCAGCGACATACGGGAGAAAGTCCGGGAGCAGGTTTTGCATTGGTACTTCTTTACATCTGAATGGGTCTGCAGGTGGGCTCGGAGATTAGAGCGGTCAGCAAAGGCCCGGTTGCAATGTGGACAGGAAAAGGGCTTTTCACCTATGGGACAAAGAGAAACGCTCCCAATTAACCAGTGCATCAACACATAGGGAATATCAAAGAAGGAGCCATTCATTAGCCAAAGTTTGTGAAGAACACAGTGAAAAGAAGTGCTGGCTGTTATTGTTCGGAGGGAAAGCCGGGCAAGGTATGTACATTGGGCTGGGGAATGTCCTACTCCCAGAAAAACCCTTCCCATGAACCATGGAAAATTAATGCTGGAAACATCTGCAAGCAGCAAGGCAGTGGCACATACAAACGAAGACACGGTATTCGTCTCCCGCCTGGAGCCAGGCGAGCCGTTCGCAGAGGCAGGAAAGCCAAGCGCTATGTGTTAATTATATCATAGCGGGCAGCGGCGGCGAGGCGCCAGCCCGGGGTGAGTGTAGCTATTTCCTCCGCCGAACCCCGCGCTCCCCCTTCTCCCACCCGGCTTGCATTGAAAAGCCTGGACAGGGCCAATTCCTCCCAGAAAGCCTCTTTTGGAGGAAACAAATGCGTATGCTCAATTTGGAAAGCACAATTAAGTCTTCCAGGCTTCCTTCAGCCATCATCTTTAGTACGTTAAGAGGGTGTGAAATCAGTGCCAAGGAACAATTACGCTACCCCCGCAGCCCCACAAAGGATGCTCGGGAGATGCATTGTAGGGCAGCCGCGGTGGTGGGGTGGGCTGCAGCTGCGGGACCCAGACCCACACAAACAGGTGCCGGGGTGGCTGGTCCAGTGCCCCCAGCACCTGCCCGCAGGCCTCGCCGAGCCTTGCTGACTGGTGCATCTCAGCAGCGGGCGTGATTTGAGCTGAGCTCATTGCTGCTGAGCGGGGCAGGCAATGGGCCAGAGGCCACAGTGGTGGGCAGCCTGGTCTGGGGGCCCTTGGCGTGGGCAGGGAGGGATGCTTCTGCCGTGGTGGTGCACAAGGGGTGCTCCAGCCGTCTCATAGCCCCAGTTTATGAAACTGAAGTGTGCACCATCACATCATGGCCAATGGGTTGGCTCACGGGCAGGCACAGCACTAACAGCAGCCGCACAGATTTACGAGCCGAGCCTTGACCCCACACACGGTTCCAGCCAAGAGGATATTTAAAGGACATTTTAGAGACATGTGCCAAGGGGGTTTGGGAAGCTCTTATCTTCCTAGATAACACCCGGCCCACCGATTTGCTGGGGGCCATGGAGCTGGGAAGCAGGAGGCGATAAGGGCGGGAGGGAGAGGGGCGAGAGCTGGCTTTACCCGTGTGCGTCCGGATGTGGCCCTGCAGCAGCCAGGGCCGGGAGAAGGCCTTGCCGCACATCTTGCAGACGCAGGGCAGCGTGTGGCTCCGGATGTGCATCTTGAGAGCCCCCAGGCTCACGTACTCCTTCTCGCAGTACTTGCAGCTGAAGGACTTTCTGGCCTGGGCATCGCAGTGCAATTGCTTGTGCTTGGAGAGCCCGGCGAAGGTGGAGTAAGCCTTGGCACACTGGGCGCAGCGGAAGCGCTCGGCGGTGGCGGGGGCCGAGGCGGGGCTGGGGGGCCCCGAGCTCTTGCCTTCATCTTCCTCGCTGGACAGAGCCGTCAGGTCCAGGGCAGGGGCCGTGCCACCCGCCGCCTCGCTGCCCGGGCCGCCCGGGAAGAGGCTGGAGAGCAGCCCCGCGTCCCACACCAGCGGCGGGTAGTAGGCGCCGGGGCCGAGCACCTCGGGCGGGGGGATGACGGGCAGCGGGCAGGTCTCGTACAGCAGCGGGGCGGCCAGCACTGTGGGAGGCGGCAGCGCTCAGCGGGGGCCCGACGCTCCCCGTGGGAACGGGGGCGAGGGGTCCCGACCCAGCCCCGCAGGACTCCGCAAACCGCGGAGCGGGGTACGCAGCCCCACCCCCGGGGCACTGGGACCCGAGCCCCGGCCATCCCGTGGGAGCCCCGCGCCGCACCCCAGAGCCCGAGGGGCAAAGGGACCTCAGCCCATCCCACGTGGGCTCAGAGACTCAGCGCACCCCGGGGCAAAGGAGACCCGACCCCACCCCACGGGAGCCTGACATCCCTAACCGCCCTGCTACGAGGGATGGGGCGAAGGGGACCCCGCGCCCCGGCCCACCTCCGCCACAGGGAGGTCCCCGCACACCAGTGTCCACTCCACAAGGGAAGCCCCCAGAGCCTCCACACACCCCAGGGTACCAGGAGGCTGCGGTTCAGCGTCCCGGGAAACGGGGGATCCCGCGCCCCATCCCACCCGAGATGCACAAAATTGAAAGAAAACACCCCCGCACCCCTGCAAAAAGCCAGTCCGTCCGTCAGTCAGTCAGTCAGTCCGTCCGTCCGTCCGCCCCCACTCCCGTGCAGAGGCTTAAGGAGACCCCGCACCCGCTCCGGAGCCCCCGCACGGCCCGTCCCGCCGCGCCCCGTCCACGCACCGGCCTGGCTCTCCAGCTCGCTGTAGTTCGGCTTCTTGCTGGCCGAGACGTGCTTCTTCACCAGGAAGGAGCGCGGCATCTTGCAGCCCCAGCACCACCGCCCGCTGCGGGGCGGCCGCACCCCTTAATATGGGCCCGGGGCCGCGGAGGGCGGGGCGGGGGCGGGGAGGATGGGGCGGGGCCGCCCCCGGGCCCCGGAGCCAATGGACCCGGCGGGGCGGGAGCCCGGCAGGTGCCGGTGCTGGGGCTGCCGGGGGCTGGGCTGAGCCGTGGGGATCGCCCGGGGCTCCGCTCCCGCGGGACGGCTGCGCTGCTTGCCCGGGTGGCGGCGTCGGAACCTCTGCTGCTGCCGCCGGTGATGGTGAACGAGCCGTTTCTGGTTTCTCTCCGGAGCGTCTCCCCGCGCCGCGCTCCCGGCGGGGACCAGCCGGTGCTCCGGGGGGAAGCAGGGCAAGGAGCCCTGCCACAGCCCCGCGGCCTCAGTGGCTGACCCGGGCGGACCGGCGGCAGCGGGGCTGGAGGAAGGCGCTGTGCGGGGAGGGTGACCCCGGAGCCCCCCACGTGTGGCTGTCCTTGCCCTTGCTCCACCTCCGGGAACTATGGTGCAGGTTAGGACAAGGGTCTGCCGAAGGCTCCGGAGCGTTGCTCGGGGGCAGCCCGGTGCACGCTTTGCCGCAGGTTATTAATCCTCTGAGAAGAGGCAATGACTCCCCGAGGAGCGGGATGGATCCAGCACAGCCCTGCCTGACTCCCTCCCCCAGGGAAGCGTCAGGAGCACCTGCCTGGACATGCTTCTCTCTTCTGCTGGGCAGGTTTCAGGCAGTTCAGCCTCCCCTAGCAAGCTGTTGTCTGGTTCTCTTTCCTCCTGCTTTCCCCCGACTCCTTCCCCAGGGGCATGGCAGCGTGGCTCACACAGCCCCAGTGGGGCACACGCTCCCTTTGCTTTTCCACTCCTCAGCACACGTTCCCATGGGAAGGTGCCAGGCCTTGCCCGTGGATGCTTGGGGCGTGGTAAGCAGAGCCAGAGCTGTCCCCCTGGCCTGGCTGTTAGAAAAGCCCAGCCTGGGCTTCCAGCTTGCCCCATCCCTTTGGCTCATGTGGGGATTTCCCTGCTGGAAGGGCTCGGGGCAGGCGTCCAGGCACCTGCTGTGGGAGCTGCGCTCAGCTCCGGGCCAAGACAGCTGCTGGCGTCGGGAGGAGGAGGAACGGGACCTGCTGGGAATGCCTCCTCGCTCCCAGCCAGCCTCGGGCTCTGCCACTTGAAAAAGGCCCGTGGTGCTCGGCCACTCATGACTCACGCATCACACACCCGCCAGCCTCTGCTGACCACACGTTACTGTTTAGCCACAACCCGTGTGAAATGCAGAAGTGGGGAGCAAAGCTTTCCACTGGCACAGCTGCAGTGCAGGGGCTGAGCTCACTGTCAGTTCTTCCTCAGGGCAGGAACAGCTTGGAAAGCTTGTCCTGCCAGCCACAAGTGTCTGCAAAGTGTTCCCCTGCAGCCATGTGCTCTGGAGCTGGGTTCATCCCTCCTTTGCTGCAGAATTGCCCTGGCTTTCAGCAGGTGTTTATCTGCACAACTTATCCCTGGATCAGCCCGAAGTTTGGGGGAAAATGTGCCCCCAAAGGCCTTGGGGGATGCAAATCACAGAGGCCAGGCCCACCCCATTTCTGGTGGGGGAGCAGGGGTGCAGCACCCCGCGGGGCAGGGGCAGCAGCTTGGGTGCTGCCGCAGGTGCCTCCCCCGGTGCCTCACCGGTGCCCCCCCTGCGCTCCTCCACCTGCCGCGGATGTGGTTATGCTGGGGACACTTGTACGAGGAACCCAACTCGGTGGTTTTCCTTCAAGAAGCAAAGCCCTGCTCCTCTGTTCTTTCTGAAATGTTAATAATCAGATCTGTTCCAAACACTGCACGTGGAAAAAAACATATATTTGCTAGAGGAAAAATCGAGATCAAGGGAGAGAGTGACTTGACCTGCCTGTGCCCGTGAGCCAGCAAGCTGTGGGACAGAGAGCAGGAGACCAGGAGAGAGTAGAAGCTCTGCAATGATTCACAGGCTGGAAATGGCAGTGGTCCCATCCTGCACCAGAGCACTGGGTTCTGGCAGCTGCTGAGCCCCAGAGTGGTGGGAGCAGCCCTGCCACTAGCCCATGGCACAAGTCCAGTCCCAGACCCACATGGGCTGGCCCAAGGAGCTCACAGGCTTACGCTTACCACCTCCAGAGCAGCAAGTCTGCTGCCAATTCTTTTTTTTACTTTCTTTTGCCCCATGGCCATATGAAGCATCCCAGATATCCTGCTGTAGAGCAAAACTTCTGCCGCCAAGGAGGACAGTGATGGGGCAACGGGAAGTTCTGGCCGTGAGGTGTGGGCCCTCACTGCAAGACCAGAGAAGCTCCCCGAAATCCACCGCAGGCCCCTGAGCCCGGGGAGGAGGACGGGGCCGAGCAGAGGGCCGGGAGGTGCGAGCCCTGGTCCCTCCAAAACGCACGACCTCCCTCTGCTGTCGGCCACCGCTCCAGCGCCGCAGCCACCGCCGCGCGTTTATTCCCCCTCCGCTCAGCTTGTGGAAGGGAACCTCACTGCATGGGGGGACTAAAACAGCTCCCAGAAGTTCCACTGTATTCAGTTTTTAAAGACCAGTGTCTGAGTACTGGGTAAAGACAGAACAAAGGCGAGAAGAACTAGAAGAGAGACCCAAGCTTGTAGCGATGACACTTTATTTTCACTAGGTGCTGAGTATTTTCTGGAGTTTTGGAGAAGGAGTGGGAATGGAAAATAAAGTTTTCGTAGTGGTTTCAACAATCCTCGTCTGTATCACCCAGAGAGTTCTGTAGTTTACCCATAAAAAGTGAGTTGCTTCTGAAGAATGAAAAACAGACCAATGCAGTTGTGACATGAAGCTCTGCATTAGAAAAAAACAAAAATCCACCTCCAAAACAGGCAATTTCCCTGTTGTCATTTTACTATATTTAAACCAAAGGAAAGCTTTAGGACTGTGAGCACATCCCTCGTTTGCTTTTCTGTGACTTGACAAGATCTCATCCCCACAGTGTAAGACCAGGCGGAGCTGCTGCTTCAATTCCAGATGAAGCTATGCCTTTGTGTTGGGCAATTAATGCTGACAACAATTTATCAGACTTATTAAGGCCACTCTTTGACTGGAGACCGATTCATTAAAAGAATAACTCAACTGCAAGCTCAACTGCTCCCCTTCCAATCCCTCTCCCTCTGCGCTAATTGTCCTCCTGAGGCTCCTGTGCCAGACACCGGGAATTTCACAGGTCTGAGGTGGCTCGATTGCATTATCACCAACAATGGGCAATTGGGATTTGCTGCAGCTACAAGATCAGCTGCTGACGAGGTGGGAGCAGCTCTGGCTGAGTGCTTCACTCTTCTGCAGTAACATGCCACTGGATTTAGAAGCCCAGACTAGCTTGTTCTATAATAAGGCTGTTTTTTCATCACGAGTTTCTGCAGAAAAATTAATCAAGGCTATACTTGAACACACGCACCTCTTAGCAATGTGTTTTTTAATCATCCAGCAAATATCAGCAAGATGTACCACAAAATAAACACGTTTGTACTTGTGAAGTTGAAGTCAGCTGCATAGACACAAAACTCTTTAGCAGCTGGAGTAAGCAGAAGCCAGCGGCCAAGTTTACCTCCGTGCAGTTCTGTGGATGCTCATCACAGCCAAGCCGTGCTGCAAATTCCCCGTTACCAAGCTGGCAGGTGCCAGGATGCTGCTTCTTACTCATACACTAACGTTATCAAAGTTAAAGCAGAACCAGGGTGCGTTTTCCAGCCAGTATTTTTGGTCTGTCCTTTCTGTGAAATCATTCCCAAGTAATAAATTGATGCAAATCAACCCCAAGTTGCCTTATCAAGGAATGGGTCTGCACAGATGGGACAAGCGCTCAGGATGAGCAGTTTCTGACCAGTGACTGCTGCACGCCAGCCTTCGCCTCCTCATTTAGAGCTATGAGGACAACACAAGCATACAAATATCACAAACTGGACAGCCCAAGGAGTTAAAGCTATGGGAGGTGTAAATATATTAACAGAAAAGCCCTGGACAGTCACACAGCCCCAATTTCACAAGAAATTCTGTGTGTGTGTTTCTATGGCTTACAGGGGTATTCACCTACAAGGCTGCACATTCCAGCCAGCTCTAACAGAACTTGAACTCCAGCCAAACTATCTTCCATAACCTGCACCGTCCACTGTTTGAAAGATTATAAATAAAGTTGCAACGAATCAGTAAAAAACATTTAACGGAAGCCCAAAGTTGAAGTCCCTGCATTTGTCAGTGTCTGTTGTGCTCCCTGCAGTGTCACTCAGCTGCTGAGAAGTGGCTTTAGGGAGATGCAGAAATGAAACAAACAGACCACAAGGAAGAAATGGTGAGAGCTGACACAGAGATAGGATTTTATAAATTAAATGACCTTTATTTGTAATTTGTCTTCAAAAGTCAAAAAACATGACAAAGTAATTGCTTGGAAGCTTCTAACTGCTCCTTAAACATTTTGTCAGAATTGCATGGAAGTGCACTTAAAATAGTAGCAGAAATCTAGATTCCCATCAATGGGCATCACCAAACGGCGTTCTAACCAGAACCCAGAAATCCCCATCCAACCACTAATACCTTGCCACCCCTCTGCAGACCAAGCATTAAAAATCAGCACCCCCAAACACAGCACTTTTCCACAGCACTGTGAGATTCACTCCCCTCCCCTCTCCAGGACTGAGTCACCAAGCAGGTACTTAACTTATAACAGCCCATACAAGTTGGGTAAATCCTACTAAAACCAAGTAAAATTTAAACATGTCAGAGGTCTGGCTGGACATAAAATTTAATCAAGAGGTTAGCCAGGGTGCATTTCATTGTTTTAAGGATGAGGCTATGCTGCAGTCTGCAGAGTGTGACGATACTGAGCTCACCGGTCAAACAAATTAATTACTCAGTTCTCTGGTGGTGCAGGTCCACTGCTCCAATTAAACATGCTTAAATTAGACTAGACGTCTCAACACTACTGTGACTTACAAGTTTTGGTCGGGTGTCTTAGATCATTAGATCACAGAATCTTGACTGTGCAGTTAATAAAAACAAGCTAAAAAGGAATCTCTACAGTAAAAGTGTAGACTTGCACACAGGGTATCCATTTACCATGTACTAGCATCGTCACCCTGCTTTCGGGGTTGTATTTTACCTTCTCTTTGAAAGCCATACCATACTAGACGTATTATATGGAAAACAATCTAAGTACAGCTTCAGCTACTTTAGCAACATTTAAATGAAGAACAGGAATTCAAAATACCTGCTAAGATCTGTAATGCGGAAAGGTAGTGGGTGCAAGTGCTACGAGTTTTTGTTAAGTTTTGCTACCAGCTCACTTTGAAAGATGGAAAAACTAGGAATATATACAAAAATCTTACTTTAAATAGAAAGCAGAGGTATTGAAAAAAATATTGATAATTCCCCTATCAGCATAAGGCTTAAAATCACTAGAAAACCAGTTTCAGAAACACCAATTAATCATAAAGCCAGCAAATATGATCAATATTTGACAAGATAATTAAAAAGAATGCATTTTAAATCAGACCGACATTAAAGTTCATTTTCCAGGCTAGAAAGTACAGCCAAAGTATGGACAAAAGTAATAATCATGCATAGAACTAAAATATTTTGAACTAGTTGCTTACACAGGTGCAAAGATTTGCTAAGAAAGTCTGTAGTTTGAAGACTCGTACTGAAGACGTGTTTTCCATATAGCTGAGAGGCGGTGTAGAAGAACTTAAACACTGGGAACATTATGAAATCACAGGCATCATAGGTCACTGTAAATGAGAGCTGGTCTGACAATTACAGTTAGCACCTAGAGGTCTCACTAAAGGAAAACAGAGCTACAAATACACCTCTCATACTATCATTTAAGATAGGAAAGTGAGATTGGGAAGAGATTATTTATTAACTAGTTCAGGCCATTCCATTTGGAATGCTTTTGTGTTTAGACAGGCAAATGAACACAACTGCAAAAGAAACTGAGAAAAAGGCATAGGTAAAGAGATTTGTCTCCTCCATGTTGACCTACAATTAAGCTTTGTGTGAAGCAAGTAAGAAAATTAGGCTGACGGTTGAATGGCAGACTGTTGGGTACAGAAATACCAAACCAGGATGTGAAACTGAGATGGGGATTAAAGTCTTCCATATTTCTGGATGCCTGAGTTCATCTTGGGATGTACAGGGAGAAGTGCGAGGATGCTGGGCATTCCCCCCCTCATGGAAGCTTGGTTTGACAGTTAGTCTTCTAGTTGGTTCATTTATCCCGCAAAGAACGCATCAAAACCTGTGCCATCATATCATCTTCATCAGCATCATAATCCTATGAACAAAGGGTACAGAAATGCTTTTATTGCAACAGCTACGCTGGTCAACACACCACCAAATAAGAAACGAAAAAAGCTGTCTTTGACTTTGTCTCTCATGACGCCATCTGCATGGATGAGATTTCACAGCAGTGGCTGTGTAAAAAAGCTGTATTCCAAGGGTGAGGAAACACGTACCACAAAAGTATCATAAGAAAAGCGATGTCGTCTTTGAAGGTGCTCCATGAAGTTAGCACTCCTGTAATTTGGATCTCCCCATGGCATTGAGGCACAAATTGGGCAAACCTTCAAGAAAACCCAAAAAAAGCCAATTAAGCTCCAATGGTTAAGTGCTTTAACATTTACAGTAGAAGGCCAGGACAGAGACAGCACAAAGACTGAGGCTTGAGGTTTGTGAAAATCACTATTCTATATGCAAAGTGATGTCAAATGCTGGGACATTTAATGCAAGAGCCTCAGATAACCCTGAATAATTTTAATTCATGTCTTAGACCTCTGCAATGGAACAGCTTCCTCTTCTCCCTACCTTCTGAAAAAAAGAGAACTCACTAGAGCTGCTTGCTTTAGAAGATTTCAGCCTCTATTTCTCAGTAAGTTTCCTTCATCTCCTTTGCAAAGACCACTTTTCTCCAAGAGAAAAAAGGAACTTGTCTACACAATTCGGAATTCCCAAAAACTTTCCAGAAAAATGAAAGTTTCAGATTTAGTTCCGTGTTTTGCAATTCCTCTTACATGGGAGGGACTATCAGCAGATAAAGACCACCAGAATGACACACTATTTTTTCCAAGCATTTTTCCAATGGCTTATAATACCTTCTTGCTGAAAACAGCAAAGGGGAAAATTAAATGTCTGACATTTTTCTGCAATTACATTTTATTAATTTTTTTGTTACTGTGTCTAATTAACTTTGAATGTCTGCTATTTTTCAAATATGAAAGGAGGATGTGACCTAGCTGCAATAGGAATAGAGATGAGTCACTTCCAGAGAATTTATCGAAAACCAACATCAAAATGATGTAGAAGATAAATGCATGAACAGCATACCCACATTTGACTTTAACAGGAATAATTATAAATGTGTACTTAACTTCAAGAGTCTCTAATTCATTGTTTCAAAGGAATTTAAGACTAGACTTCATTGCAATTCTTGCACCAAGACTTTTTATTACCACTTGTTTTGCATCCATGCTGTGCAACGTTTTGCAGTGCTCAACTAGTCCCTCTTGATCAAAGTTTTTCTCGCTGCAATACGGACAAGGGAAGGTAAAGCGATTTGGGAAGTTCCTGGTTGGGTGGAGAAAAAAAGGCATTTTATCAGCCTAAGAAAGTTAAAAGTAAAAACCTTAGAATTCAATACTCAAAAAAGTTGTCTTACCAGATGTTAAGAATACAAGTTATTCAAAGCAATAGCCTTATCCTATGCAATTAAGACAAGCTAATTTTAGCAATCAGTTTGTAAATTCCTAACAGCTTAAGGAACTCCTAATAGTATCCATATTTATATATTTATCCACACACGGAATGGCATTTCTTCTACAAATGTTAAAAAAGCCATTTACCACCTTGGGGTTTTCTTAATTGCACAGGGTACCGCCCAGTATGCTACAAGGCAGATGAGTGCGCGGGCTGTGCTCCCTTCCAGCTTCTCGCGCACGTCCTCCTGGCAAAGCATGGGAAACTGAAAAAGCCTTGACTTAAGATAGCACTACTTAGCAACAACTAAAACAGTGTTTTAGACAATCAACATTATTCTCATACTGAATCCAAAACACAGCACTGCACCAGCCACTAGGAAGAAAATTAACTCAGTCTCAGCTGAAACCAGGATGCTACAATCAAGAGACAGAGAGATAAAGGTATTATTTTAAAAAAAGCTACTTTTATTGAGTACCCTGACCTTAAAGATGCCTTGTGCATGGGGCTAAGCAGAAAGCAGAATAGCTCATCTGTGCACAGTCAGGTGCAAGGTTAAGGCTTAGTTTTGAAAGGATTAAAACAACATCCAAACTAAGCAAAGAGATAAGGTCTGCTTTTACTTCAAAATGTTTTTGTGACAAAAAAAAGACAAGTATTTCCAAAGAAGAGGTATTTACCTGGTGTTGTGAAGTGGTTCTTTAGTTACAGCTTTCACACCCTCCATGATATAATTCTGGTACTTTGAACAAGAAGCTGCATGGCTACGCATCTTTGAGAGGTACATCTGTGCAGACAACAATTGCAGAGCAATGTTAATTTAAACTTTTTGCAGTTACATATACACTTCTGAGCAGAGGTAGTAAACACATAAAACGAAGTAGCTTTCTGCAAGACAGAGTTAAAGCTAGAAAACTCAAACACTTCAGCTGGTGAGGTGGAAATCTTGGAGATTACAGATTAGTTAACCTATAACTTTGGGGCCTGTAATATTTTATAAATACAACAGAGCTCAGGATAGCTCACTTTTCCTAACCCATACTTTAGTACATTAAAAAAAGCTTCATATAAAGCCAGCTTACCTGGCGACTGAGGAGAAGAGCCAGTGGACAGAAAATAATTTACCTTTTAGTACAGATCTTGGTAGATTGATTGCCAACTGTTCAATCCCATTAATGAAAAGGCAAACTTACAATAAGGAAATTTGTAATTCAATGTACCAACAGTTCCCTATCAGCTGGAATGAAGACAGGATGCAGACACTACTCAGAAATAAAAAGTGAAACTAACTGACTGAGATGTTACCCCGTGTCTAATTATCTTTTTAATGTTATTTTGCCATCTGCTAAGCTATTTTCTTTTACACTTAATTAATGCTAAGAAGCCCAACATAACAGAGAACGGAAAGGACAGGAAGGATGCCACACAGGTATCCAACATGCAGGACACTAACAAGCAATACACCACCCATATAAGACAGCTTTGGCTCACACCTATTTCAACCAAAGCAAATAAATTAGCATTTAAGGGCCAAGAGATCCCTATCTAAAATCCACATCCACCGTTTTGTCACAACATTCCTCTCGCAAAGACATGCTCACAGAAGCAACCTCAGAAACAATATTTTACCATAATTTAAAAATCAGTATCTTTCATTTGAAATTCACTTACTGAAGCGATAACAATAAAACAACCATGGAATATCATAATTTGGGTGCTGCCTATATAAAATGTCTTTAGCACTTATCACAGCAAACATTTTGACCCAAATTCGCAGAAAGCTGAGCAGCAAGCATTTTATTTCCCTCTAAGCAGTACAGCCAAGCAGGCACACCTCATGCACTTAATTTCCAAATATTTTCATACTTTTTTATTGCAGCCATTGCAAGTGGTTTCTGTCGTTTCAATTTGCTTTTCCAAGTCCAGAGCTCTGCTACCAGGCGACAGGGTACTGCGGCAAACACCACAGACCGGCTTTTTCGGCTTAAGACATTCCTGCAGGCAGGGAGTGCAAAAGCTAAGGTGGGAGAAAAACAGCATGTGGTGAGAGCAGCCCTCCTGACAGGCAGCATAAACATCCAGAGCCTTTTGCGTCTCCCGCCCTAAGCGATAACGGAGTCTCCAGACACCGTATCTAACAGGACGGCAGCCTGCTGGCATCTGAGCGCGAAGGGAGGATTCTAGCTTGTCATGCCCACTGTTGCTAGCTTTCAGACAAGGCTCTGCTCCCTCGGTTTCCACATCTTTCACGGGAAAAGCAACAGAAAGTGAGAGAGTATGAGC